>JAOVYX010000569.1:0-13514 GCA_035668315.1 Drosera spatulata
TGATCTAATCATTCAAAACTCATCAACGCATCCCTACTATCGAACTACTCACGCATATTCAAAGAATAAGACATGGAGTTGATTATAACAAAGCATATAAACATTCTGATCAGTTAGGCAACTAAAGAACAGAAACTATACAATGTTTGAAGCGTTCCAAAACAGATCCAATGAATCCCCTAAGCATTGCGGACCAAAACTACGTTAATCCCTTCTCCAAAAACCCATCTTTCCTTAGTCTTTTGTCCTCTCAGCCGTCTCTGCCTCCCTGAGCGTCTACCCTGCTGTTTTATGCTTCATTCAACCCTAGGAAGGGTATTTATAGCCGAGGGGTTGTAACCGAATTGATCTGACGGCTGAAACTCAATATTCTGCACCTGGCATATCGTCGTGGCCGCGACCAGGCTTGTCGCGCCCGCGACAGGGTTAAAACTATGATTTTCTTGAAAATTTCACGTCGTGCCCGCGACGGCCCGCGATAGGGATACCTGTCATCCTAAAGCTAAAACTAAAAATACCACATGATGTCCAAAAATTCCCAAAACTTATACATGATATATAAACATGCTAATCTAGCTAATCATGGTGAAACATTGCCGTCAAAACACTCGAAGCACGTGCAATGATGATGAAATGTGAAATGTGGATTTTCGAGTTCGTGGATTGTCATTCTCTTCATTCTTCTTCATTTTTGCTTTAAATTCCAAGCCAATCTACCATAAAACATCAAAGCACAGCAGTACCAACATTCCAAGATAAAACGACACTAAAATGTAATTTAGACAATACAAAAGGAATAAAACAAACGTTTATAATAACGAAATGATGTGTGATTTAATACACGCCATGCACTGTTTGAAATAAACAAGACGTACTATTTTAAATATAACAGGCGCCCGGTTTGAATCATAACAAACACACTGTTTGTGAAATAACAGGCGTCCTGTTTTCAATTTGACATGCGGAATGTTAGGATTATAACAGGCGGGCTTTCCTAAATTTGTCTATAGTAATGATCAATATAGCACAACAAATAAATAATATAAATTTATGTTTGTTGCAAGAATACTTACTTGGGTACTTCTCCTGTCATCCTTTCATATTTTTCCCGCTCACCATCGGTCATATGCTGAGTGACGTTGCTGTTGCGTTTTTTACCTCTCGATCCTCTTTTCTTAAGCTCCTTTACCATTGATCCAAGAATGCGTTGTGTTTTCTTTTTCTTCGTTGTTTGATTTTGCATGACCTCTTCTTCATTGTCGGACTACAGTACGTCATCTCCGCTACTGATTTACTATATACCGTCATCTTCTTCCTTTTTTTCTTCCTTGACAGCGGAATTGTTGTTGAACAACATGGTTTTGTACTGCGCCACTGTTTCTCTCTCCTTTTCCAATTCCTCCCTTAGTATCTTGATTTCCTCCTCCTTTTCAAGCAGACTCTTTTTAATTTTTTCCCTCTCGTTATGGCCTGTTATCATCAGCTCTGCCGCACGAGTCATCTCCCCTTTCATTTGTTCTCTAGCTTGTGTTTCAAAACTAAGTTTGGCGTTGTTCATTTGTTTTTCTTGATAGAGTTCTTTTATTTGTTTCAACAAGTCTACGATGTTGAGTACATTTGAATCTAATGCCCCTTGTTTCGGTTTCTCCGTTGTTGTTTCCCTTAGCGTCTCCAACTCCAATTTTTTTCGCGGTCAATTCAATCTCCAATGAAATAAACTTCAAAACACATAAAAAGTGAAAAAATTTGTCAGTTGAAAAATACAGAGGTCACAGTGCATAAAACAGTGCGCCAATTTAAAACAAACAATGCGACAGTTTTAGACAAATACTATGCCAGGTATAAACAAACAGTGCGTTTTTATGTATTTTACATATAGTGCATCAGTTAACAAGTAAACATTGTGGTTTTCTGAAAAAAAAAAAAAAAAAAAAAAGTGCTTACTTTGTTTTTCTCTGAAAACAACTCGTTGATTGTTTTTTTATGATTCGTCAATTGCATCTCCACCTGTTCCATCGCCTCATCAACCTTGCACAATTCTTCACAGGCACCATTAGTATAATCTTCAAACAAAATGCAAACTAAACAACCAAATATGAAATAGGCTTGAAGTATGTTACCTTATTCTTCAGTAATTGATTTTCTGCCAGTGTGTATTCGATTTTTTTGTTGTGAATAACATTTTCAAAGCTCACATTCTGAAGCTGTTTCTTCATGGTTTACAGGATTGACAACTTTTTTTTGGTCCACATGTTGTGCCAAGACATCACCGGATACGATCTTAGAGTCTGTCGAACTGCTTGATTTGTCATCTATGCTTATCGCCTTAAATTCATAGTTGTCGACATTGTCGTTGTCATCATCTTCTTGGTGTCATTCGAGTGCCAACAACTCCATTCGGTATACTTGTCTCTCAAGAAGAGATGTTTGCAATAAATCTAGTGGGAGCTGTGTAATCAAAAGATTAAAAAAAAAAAAAAAGTCGTTAGCTGATATATTTTAAGAAAAAAAATAAAAATATTCCAGTATGTTTACAAGAAGAAAACTAAGTTACCTTCTCATCTTTAAATCGTGCAATCACCACACCTAGGCTTTTTGGAAGATCATTGAGTTGTCACCTTGCAGATCTCAGAATAATCTCCGAGGATGAAGTTTTTGGTTTAGCAATGAAAGTCCTCTTCAAGAACCAATACTGTAAATTTTTTTTTAAAAAAATTAGATAAGTAAATTTTCATGAATATAACCAATTAACATCAAACAGTGCGCCTTATGTGTGGAAACAGTGCGTCTGAAATGAAACCAATATTTCGCATTAAAACAGTGTGCCCTTTATATTATAAACAGTCTCCCTTACTTAGAAAAAACTATACATATTAGGCACTGCTCCTACATCAAAGGAAACAATACGGCTTACTTAAAAATAATAATACATATAAATTCAGTGCGTCTTCATCAAAATGAATAATGTGATAGTATAAATGTTTACTGAAATGGTGAGTAGGCATCTATTTACTGATTCCGGCTTGTACACCTCGTCGTTGACGTTATCGTTGATAGATTTCTTGAGTTTGTTGTAGATGTGCGACGTACAATTGAAATCACACAATTTGTCCATATCAGCCACGTAGTTCGCATACGCCCACTTCATTGATGCCTTCAATGTGGAGACAAATAGCGTGTTCAAGACGTACAACACCAGCAGTTTTGCAGTGTTCTCACAGTCATGCGCCTCTTGACCTCTTGATGCTTCAATGATTGTTTCGCACAACTTGGATGTGGTTAATTCTCTTGCATAATTCTTTCCTTGGTTACGTTCTTCCGGGAAATTAATGGTTACAACACCATAAGTCCTTCATTGCTAAATTATCAAAAAGTACGACTAAATAAAACAGTGCATGTTAGGAAATTAATGTTTGATGTTGTTGATTATTACATAGTGCACCTTGTAATAAACAAAAGTGCATCTCATTGATCCTTCTACAATAAAAAATAGTGCGCCTAAATCAAACAGTGATAATTAGCATTCTTTCCAATATATTATGAATTAGTGCAACATCGAAGAATGAAATTAGGGTTCGAACAAATAAGAAACTTGGGGTTTGGACACGGCGCACTGATTTTGGTTCCAAAGGCGCTCTACTTATTCATTATTAATTATTCAAATATAGGAAATGTCGCATTATTTCGATTGAATTAATGCATGAATTGATGTTTATATCAATTGAATTTAGTTCTTTATCAAATTGAAGAACAAAGCCCTAGTTATAAATTTCACCTGTTTTGCTTGGATTTGTTGCTGAACTCAGTACGCCTCTTGAAGTTGAGCCTCAGTTTGGATTCGACAGTGGATTTGAGTTTGCTTTTTGTTGTCGATTTGGATCCGAATGGGTTCGGTCAGTGCATGATTATTTGTCATGGTTGTGGTTTGCTAGTGGTGGGTTTAGGCAGTTTTGATTTGGAGTAAAGGAAAGTTGTACTTGATGGGAATTATTTTCCCGATTTATACCTTTTGGGAATTTATTTTTTTTGTTGTATTTTTTGGGAATTTTCCCTTTTCTTTTTTATTCTTTTAAATACGAAGAGATTCTTGCTCTTTTTCTTGACATGTAATCTTACGTTTAGGAATTTATTTATTGTTTTGAAAATGCAATCTTACAAAATCTTTCTATTTCTATTCTCATCTATTTAATATGCGATCCTAGAATGGTTCCAATAGATATACTTGCAATTTAAATAGAACAAACATTTTAAATGCACTTTTCAGAAGCTTCAGAAATCAATATCCGATCCTTCAATATATGCGATCCTAGAATTTTTCAATAGAAGGGAAAATGTGATGGATGCAAATCACGGTCAATTTCTATTTGCACCTATAATCTTCCCTCTTCATGTTGTCCGAGTAGTTTTCGGCCACAGTGGCTTGCTCTCTCGCAATGCCGACTTCGGGTAAGAAGGAGGTTCGGGAGGCAATTTCGATGTTAGGAGCACGAATCTGACACTGGGGATGCTTGATTCATTGATTTCGATATCAAATCTTGCCGATTTATGCCCAAAACACGTTGATTTCGATGTGAATTCGTCATTGCAGGGTGCGAAGGCATCGAGGCTATATTCTCTCCTTACGGTGACAACGGACATGGGTTTAGTTAGGTGACCATTGACGAGTGGTCTTGAGGGTGTAGCGACCTCCGATGTGGTGGTTGCGGCTCGCATACAGGAAGAACAAGAATGTACTATGGTGACGTACTATGATGGCGTACTATGGTGACGTACTGATGTAGATGATGATGTGTATGGGCAATGATTTGGTGGCAATCAATCGGTCTTGTTCGGATGCCACTTATGGTGGCGACCAGGGTGTAACGGTGGAGGCACAGATGTTGTTGATTGTGGCGATGACGACGTTTGGGTGGGCGTAATGATGTCATTAGTGGCGATGATGTTGATAGCATAAGGTCGACCAAAGCGATCATGCACTAATGATGGTTAATGATTTCCGTTAACGACAACCATAGTGATGATGCCCTAACCACGATTAATGGATCCATTGAGAACGTATTAATGATGCTGTTGAAGTTGGTTTCGCACATACTGATATCATGAATGGTGATTTCCAGGTAAGATCGATGTCAACGATGACGTACTAACGACGGTTGCCGGATAAGGTGATGCCTTCCTATCTTTCTTCTCTATTGTTCTAGGAACCGATAAGCTAATTCAAGAGTTAAGCGCTTGCTTGATTCTTGTTAGGGCTAACTTATGTTGAAACTTAGGCTAGGCAGTAGCGAACATAGTGAAGGGACTTAGGTTGTGCAACAAAAGAAAGACTCATGATGATCTTCAACAACAAGGACAAACACAAGGTACAGAGACAGAGAGAAAGGCACGACAGCCGCAAGGCACTTTTGCTGTGCTTTGATTTTCTTGTATCGAGAGATAGGCTTGCATATTAGTTGGGTTTGCTTCTACCAAGGGCATGTTTCGGAAATTAGGTGTATGTAAAAGAGCAACCGGCTTAACCAGTTCAGCACGAGGTCCTACAACATCATCCACTAGAATTTGTCCTTTTTTAATCTAGATCTCCCGGGATAGGGAATCCTCTTTTTTCATTTCTTAAAAGAAGTCGATTCGAAATGAGAAACAGTCAATAAGAAGAGGCAGAATCCATTCGCTATGCAAGTTAATCGACCAATCTACGTCCGTCCTATTCCTTTGACAAACTACTTATAGTTTGACTAATTATTTAGTTTAAGCGATAAGGGAGTTCGTTATAGCATTAAATCAATATGAATAAGCGACAGTAGCGTCCCAGTCAAACATTCAATCCTCAAATCTATCTCTGTATGGTTGGAGTGAGGCCTGCTCTTATTTTGACTAGACCGAGAGATAAGAAAGGTAGAAAAGCCGCGTACAAGCATTCCAATAATCATTGAAATATTGCGCTATAACAGTCGAAAATGAGAGAATTTCCTCAAAAAATCCACAACTTTCGATTTGAGTCAGTTATTTTAGCTTCTCCGGCTCTTTTCAATAGAGAGAAAACCTACTCCGTAGAAATGGAGTCTAGTACAAAGTTCACCACCAATCGCTTTGGAAGGAGCAGTAGTGGATTCATTTGACTTTTAACGGATTGCGTAACATTCTAAAAAGATGCCATTTACCATGGAACAATCACCTTAGAACCAAGGCCCATCCTTGAACTTCAATCGAGCATTCCTATTCCGTGTATCCCAATGAAGGAATATAACCTGGATGGTCTTTCATTCATAAGAAAGCACTCAACTGCTAGTTGTTGAATCCATACCCTATGCTCAAAGGGATGACCTTGCACTGTTATAGGATCGGATATTAGCTCTGATTGGCCCATCCTACTATGAAGAAATGAATGAAAGACGACTCAGTCAGTGCTTACGAACGAAAAAGTGTTTTTCGATTAGGCCAGAGGTGCGACTTAAGGGAGCCACTATCAAGTGTCTATACCAATTACAATTTCAGCACTAGGAAGAGTAGTGTCTACACGAGACCTAGCTCCCCTCAGTTGTAGAGAAACTCATTGACGACAATGATGATGTAGTGACGTGCAGTACATGGCTCCATGGTTGCGGTACGTGGTTTTACTACGTGAGTGAGGCCGACGATGGTTTCTGGCTAGGGCGTAGATTTAGATTTTAAATTAATTTATTTTTTTTTAGGATAGCCACTATCTTGTGTAATTAATGAAAGTTTTGTTAGGAAAGTAATTAATATGGTGTATAAATCTTTTAACATGGAAATTATGAGAATAAATATGGATCAGGTATCTAATGGGAGAAAAAACAAGATGGAATACTTCTGTGTCATTAATTCTCCATAAGGATACCTATGAAAACTCCTCATTATTCGTTATGCATGACAAATGATCAGCAACATAATTCTCGGCATCCCTCTTGTCTTCAATCTCTATATCAAATTCTTGTAATAAGAGAACCCAACTCAAAAGACATGGTTTTGACTCTTTCTTCTTCCATAGATATTTTTGAGCTACATGATTAGAGAAAACAATTATTTTTGTGTCCAATAAAAATGATCGAAATTTTTTTAGGACAAAAATAATTACGTAAAGCTCTTTTTCAATGGTTGTATAATTGTATTGAGCTTCATCAAGGGTCTTGGACACGTAATAAATTACATGAGGTATGTTGTCCAATTTTTAACCGAGAGTAGCACCCACAGCTTTATCGCTAGCATTACACAAAATTTCAAATGGGTAATTCTAATCAGGGGGTTGAATAATAGGAGCAGAAACCAATTAATCTTCCTAAGTATCAAAAGCATTTTTGCAGCCATCATCAAAAATAAAATCAGAATCCTTTAACAAATTTCTCAAGGATTACCTATTTTCGAAAAATTTTAATAAATTTGTGATAAAAACCAGCATGTCCTGGAAAAACACGTACTTCGTGAACACATGAGGGATAATATAGAGATTTTATAACTTCAACTTTTTCTCTGTCTACCTCTAATCCCTTAGCTGATATGACGTGTCCTAACATGATTCCTCTTTTAACCCTAAAATGGCATTTTTCATAGTTTAGCACCAGATTGGTCTCGATACATCTTTTCAGCACTATTTTCTGGATTTTTCAGGCATTCAACAAATAAATTGCCATATATCGTAAAATCATTCATGAAGACTTTAATAATATGAGAAATATAATCAGAGAAAATTGACATCATACATGATACACCTTTGGAACGTAGCAGGTGCATTACATCGGCCGTAAGGCATACCTCTATATGCATAAGTACCAAAGTGCCATGTTAATGTTGTCTTTTCTTGGTCTTCAGGAGCAATTACTATCTGGTGATATCCAGAATATCCATCCAGAAAACAATAGTGCGACCTTCCAGCTAATCTCTTAAGCATTTGGTCCATGAAAGAAAATGGAAAAAGATCTTTTCTAGTAGCTGAATTTTATTCACGATAGTCAATACATACTCTCCAGCCATTTTGAATTCTGGTTGATATCATTTCACCATTATCTTTTTCTACGATAGTACAACCCATATTTTTAGGCACTACATAACCCGCTTTGTGTCAGTAATTGAATTATTCACTCCAACATCGAGCAATTTTAATATCTCATTTTTTACAACCTCCACCATGGGCGGATTCAATTGTTGTTAAAGCTCTCGAGATAGTTTTGAATTTTCTTCTAATAAAATTCGATGCATACATATGAAGGGACTAATTCTTTTAATATCAACGATTGTCCATCCAATGGCTGTTCTGTGTTTCTTAAGACATTGACCAACACTTGCTCTTGGGGATTTGTCAATTGTCATGAAATAATGATAGGTAAATTTTATCCATCTCCCAAGTAGGAATATTTTAATTGAGCTGGTAAGGGTTCTAACTCAAGATTCGGATGGTTTTCCACAGAAGGACGGACTTTGTCATGACTTGCAGGTAATTCAAGTAATTTTATCTCTTTATGATTTTTCAATCTTTCTTCTAAAAATGACAAGTCATGCTCATAACTTTCAAATTGGAAATCTTCTTCCTCTACATCAATTCTCATAATACCTTCCATGAGTTCATCATGATAACTCAAATATTCCTCTTCAAAAGATATGAAAGAATTAATTGAGCAGACAAAAGAAACTAGATCAGTTGGATGTTTCATGACGTCATTTACTTCCGATACTTATTTGACCTTCACAACAAGTCTCTGATTTATTATAAGTATAAGTTCAATTCATCCTCTTCAGTAGAAAGACGGGTATTATATACTCAGTCTCAGGCAATGACGCCTTCTGTACCTTATAAATATTGAAAATAATTTTATCGCCATCAAATTCCATGGAATGTCACTATTCATATCAATTTTTCTATTGGCAGTCCTTAGAAAAGGTCTACCTTACAAACTTGGAGCATGAGATGATTGGCTTAATCCATCATTTGTCTTCAGAATGTAGAAAACAACAAGAAATATTAGCTCATTCGCTTTGACCAAAACATCTTCGATTACACCTATAGGATGTGCAACGGACGTATCAGCAAGTTGAATAACAACTCCAGTTGGTTGTAATGGTCCAAGATTTAAAGAATTAAAATGATAAGGGCATCGCATTAATTGGCGTACCTAAATCAATTAGGCATCCTGAAATTTCTTCATTTCCTATAGTGCAAGGTATTAGAAACATGCCAGGGTCTTTCTGTTTGTGAGATAGTCTCTTGTGTAGAACACCAGAGACATTCTCACTAACCATTACACATTTATGACCATTAAGGAGCCTTTTATTGGTGCAAAACTCCTTCAAAAATTTAGCATATTTGCTTTATTGCATCCAATAAAGGAATATAAGAGTTCGAAAATATCTTTCTCTGCATCAGCTTTATTATCCTTAACCAAGCGGCTCAAAAATGGAGCAGATGAGGTTTGTTTGATTTCAGTTTGGTCAGATTTAATTTTCTCAGCTAATTGTGGCTTGTCATGACCTCCAGTATGATCATCACCATTGTCATTCTGAACCTCTAATTCATCTTCAACTCCCCTCGATTTTGGCTCAACTCCTTTCTACTTCTTAACATGATAGCATTTACGTTCTTTCATGGATTAACTGGTTGAGAAGGAAATTTATTACTCGATTGGGTGTTCAAATGGCTCATGTCAGAGGCTAACTGACTCATTTGGATTTGAATATTTTGGATATCAGATTTAGTCTCTTTAGCATCCTTTTGCATAGTCATTTGAGTTGCAGCCATGGATTTTACCGGTGTTCAAGTGTCATTCCACTTAAATTGCCCCGAATATTGTTGATTTGTTGAGCAGGGAACTGAAAATTATTCTGCTACATCAGATAAAATTCAGGTGAAAATTTTTATTGTTTGGGATAGACAATATATTATTTTGACCTCCCCAACGAAACTTTGGATGGTTCCTCCATGGTAAATCTACATTGTAATTCCACTGATTTTTCCTTTACTAATTTGATGGACCTGGAAATCCCACAAGATTAGCTTGTTATTCTTGTGGAACTAGACAAGAATCAGTAGGATGTCCCAAATTACAAAAATTCCACATGCTTTCTGTAATATCCCAAAAAATTTTCTATTTAAAAATATATAATGATTATAAAATATACGTATGATATGTATACAATGAACATGCAAATAAAATTTATAGACAATGAACGTTATATTGTTAAAATTATTGTGCGTTTGAGATACAAATTTAAGCTTGAAAATTTGAGAAAATTGAACGAAACATGATTATATAATATTTGGGATAATTAAATCGACAACATAATATTTGGGATATGAAATACAAATAAATACAGTTCGTGAGACGTTTGGAGGGCTGGATTAATCACACCCACTCCCTCCTCACCATCTCATTCTTCCCCACACTTTACCCGACACCATCATTATCACCAAACACCAAACCTCACCTAACCACCAATACCCACCATCGACCGCCACCATCCGCCAACCGACGTCACCCTGAAGCCGCTGTTGCCCAACGTCCGCCTGCGGCCAACCCCTGCCCAGACGCCACCGTCTCTGTCATGCACCTTTGCCCCGAACCATCGCCGCCCAAAGACACCGCCATCATCATCAGATCCAGTCATCGGCGAGTAGATCAGCCACGGCCAACCCCCAGCCTCGACGCCTCCGCAGCTGCTTCAGGTGTTTGTCGTTGCGCCATTCGCCACCGCCGAGACCACAGCCCTGACCATATCCCCGGCTAGCATCGATCGCCACATGGTCGCCACCTCGCCACCAACGGAGACGCATAGCAACCAGGAGGCCTAGGTGTGGTCAACCCCAGCCCGATAGCAGCCCTGCACTGCCCGGACATCGGCCCGACGGATGGTCCGTTTGCGAAGGCAGCCCAGGTGCTACCTGGTAGTGACCCCAATGAAGCCTGACGTCGTGACGAACTCGGACAGCGATGCCGACCCGATAGTCGTCTCATCCCATGTTTTGCTTTGAATAACTCACCGGGGAGCTAACCACCACCAAACCTTCCTTGAATGTCCACGAAATGTGTGTTTGAATGCAGGATTGTGATGGGTGGTTGTTGATGTGATATCGCCAGGTTGGCGAGGATGTGATTTTGTGTGTATATGATGCGAATCATTAATGATTGATGGTTGTGGTGGATGAGATATGCGTGTTGGGTTTCAAGGAAGGGATGTGGAGATGCCGATGGGGCATGATGTGTTTGTGATTGGTTAGATCGTAGGGATGACGAGGTTGTCGTGTTGGGTTTATACTTATTTACGAGCTTGGGAATGAAAATGACGATAAGGGAGCTTTAGGGATTTACTTGTGTTGGGTTGAATTGGTTTTGAAGTGCTTGTGTTTGGTTAGTTTGTCGGGATGACGAGGTTGCCGGGTTGGGTTTATGTTTATATACGAGCTTGGGAATGAAAATGACGAAAAGGGAACTATAGGGATATGCTTGTGATGGGTTGAATTGGTTTTGAAGTGATTGAGATGGCTTGGGTTATACTTATAACAGTGCGAGGATGTGACGGTTATGTATGGACTTGTGTGACGAGTTATGGACTATGATGAGTGTTAAATCCCCGGGGTTTAGGCTTGTAAATCGTGACAGGATTGTGAAATGGATTGAAGCATGCGATAGCCATAGCTGTGTGAAATTTGGATGTTTTGGTGATCAAGACTGCATCATTGGCTACAGATAATGGCATCTTGAACAAGGTGGTTGTCACACGTAAATTTGATGGTTATCAGTGATCGAGGTTGGATCTTCTGCTAAAATCTAGTCAGCTTTGAGAGTTGGTCCTGTTGCTTGTGCAATTGGTGATCATGTGAATTTAGGATGAAATTCATGTTGAGGAAGTCTTCGTCATTTACCTAGCATGGTGGCATCTTGAACTAGGTGGCAGTGGTGCTAACTTGATATTATTTGAGTTACTTTAGCATCATTTGCACATTGGGGTGGGGTTTTATAATTATGCTTAGGTTCACTGATTATCGAGGCAAGCTAGATTCTGTGATGGCTAGGGTTCAAAGTCTTGTAGGATGTCTTCTGCTTTTGATGGGATTGTTTTCTTTGAGTTTATGTTAAAGCGTGATTGAAGTGTTAAATGCGTTGTACGTGATTTCTGTGCAAGCTTCATTTGCTATTTATACTCTGAATATGTGTTATATATTATGATTCATAGTAAGCGGGGAATCAAGATTTAAGAAACACTACAACAAATATACTAATAAACTAATGATAACCGAATAAGTCCGTTGTTGTCGATGAGGTCATATAGTGAGTCCTTCGGGAACGAGTTCTTTGGCTCTAAGAGCGTTCAAAGTAGACATGACTAGGTCAGACGTTAAATCTAGCTAGTAAGAGAACAAATGTGGTTCTCTTCGTATGCGAAGCGATAAGAAGTGGCGGGCCAAAACATCGATCGATTGGGTGTAAGGCTGCCCTCTGCAGGGGGACCTTCGGCGTGTAAGTGAGGGTTTAGCAAACCGAAATACACGTAAGAGACATAGTGATTTTTGGACTGTGAACCCAAACCATGCATACTATTTATGAAAAATAGAAACATTTTCACAAAAGACAATAGGTTTTCAAATGATTTCGGTTGATGATGTGTGACTGAAAACTTGGCCCAGATCAGTGTCTATGTCTCCAAAATCTTTCATCTTTTGTCCTCATTGAGCTCTATCATTCATGTCGGGACATGGACTTGCGATGGTTAAGAAAGTGAAAAGAATATAAAAGAGAACAATGACGTTTATGCTATTAATATGTGTAGGGTTTGATACGACGCCCATATTTTCCTACGGCTATTAGAAAATGTTATACAAGTACTCACCGATCGTCATAGTCAGGGGAGTACTCTGCAAATCGAATACATAGACTTTGGTTGCTGAGCTTTTAACTCACGGTTATGTGTTTTATTTGCAGACCCATCACAAGACAATGTCGAAACGATAGAGTGAGATTTTATGCATATAGTTATTTACCTCATTGTCCGATATGTAATAAATGCTCGTTGGGAACCACTTGTAAGCAATTCAACATTGTAATATAATCGGAATTATATATTATCATCTGGAATTATAATTTGTATTGATTAGGTGGCTTTCCTTATCTTCTATACCTACAAACCCGTTTGGGTTGATTGGCCTTGTCATGGACTTGGTCTATGACGTCATAACGTCACGTGCCGGACATGCCGAATTTCAGGACGTTACAGGATGGTATCAGAGTTGGGGGTTTCTAGATTAGCGGTTAAGGAAAAATGAGAAATTGGATTAAAAACCAACATGATAGCATATGCATTGAGTGTAGGTACGTTAACATGGGATTTAAAGCGTGAAAATATATAAATGAGTATGTACACGTTTAGATGAACGGATACTCGACTACAGAAGTTAAATAATATGCGTGTTTTGTTTAGACATGAGAAATTCTTATATTTTGTTTTCTTTCAAGACAAATATGACAAAACTTAAAGTTTGTCAATAGTTTCTATGAGGATTTTGATCACAA
>JAOVYX010000570.1:0-13512 GCA_035668315.1 Drosera spatulata
AAGAACCTCTTCATCCAAAGCATCTCTTTACACGCTTCTGTAGCTGCGATAAACTCTGCCTCTGTTGTAGAAAGCGCGACACACTTCTGCAACCTCGATTGCCAGGACAAAGTACCCGCTGGGAGGTATCAAATACAACCTTGCTCTACCGTCGATATGCTAATTGATTCAGTTTCAAGAAACTGGAGGAAAGAAGCGATAACAAGCTTGTTTCCTGCAACCATATTGCCCAAGAAATCGCCCTGTTGGACTCACGAGCCAAGATGATCAGCTAATATGGTCCCTCACACCGACAGGATCATTCATGGTTAAAAGTGCCTATAAAGTGGCATACAGCTACCGCTTTGCAAGCAGTGCGCAGAATTCATATGAAGAAAAGCAGTGGAGGATGATAAGCTTAAGGCACCCCCAAGGGTTAAATTATTCTTGTGGCCAGGGTATGCACTGGCTGTTTACCGACCCGGCAAAATTTGATAAGGTGAGGCATGGATATTGATACTGGTTGTCTGATGTGTGGGGAGGACACTGAGACGATGGAGCGTCTCTTTGTATCGTGTCGACTAGCAAAGGAAGTCTGGAACCAGGCAAAGTGTGACATCAACTCACTAGGGGACTTTGAGTGCTTTCGGGTCTGGCTCTTCTCGATGTTGTGCAAGCTGGGTGAAGAAAAGGGAGCTGAAATGGCAACGGTCATGTGGTTAATGTAGAATAACAGGAATGACAGAATTCATGGGCAAAGGTTAAGTCGTCTAAGTATTTTATGTCATCTCAATCGTGAGCCAAGTTCAGGGTTAGGAACAAATGGAACATAGAAATTCTTGTTTTCTTATCTCCTCCTATAGAAAAGATTAAGTTGAGGGACCGTATAATTGACCAGCATTTCTTGTATTCTGAGCTCAACCTTGTTTATTATGAAAGATTTCATCCTCTTATTTGATCATGAGGAAATATTTTATTTTAAGTTCTAAGTTATTTCTAGGCGGGAAGATCTTTGAACGTGAAAATGCATCACCGTGATGATACGAATCAATGATCAGTACTCTTAGTTTGTTCAACTGTTTTTTTCAGTGGTGATGTGTGTTTTGAGTTCATAATTACCTATTTTTTAAGGGAAATTGCTGAACTTATTGAGAGATAAAATTTTGTAAATTGTTTTTTCACGAATCATTTGAGTTCATAGTTACCTATCCTTGTTTTATATCTTGACACATAATGTTTACATAAACTTGACACATAGAAACTTAAGTGTCTTTTAGGTGGTTAAGTCTCTTTATGACACATCTAACTTAAGTGTCACCGCCTTATAAATTATTTAACTTATCAAACAAAGCTTAGATGTTATTGTTTCATTGGTCGTTATTTTTAAGGGGCGTTTTCGCTTATTAATGTCAAGAACCCTAAACGTTTTACTCTTGTCAAGACCTTAATCCATATCGGAGACTAATGATGCGCGTGACGTTAGCTAAACGCTCGGGTATTACAATACCATACTACTACATTTCTGTTGTTTAAGTTCTTTGAATATTTCCTGGACATGTTTCTGTTGAAACTTAGGAATTTCATTTATCACCGATAATGTAGACCCGAGGAGCAAACACAAGTTTAGTAGACAGAGGTATCACTTTATTATGGTCTTATTGGAAGCATGAGCTCGTTGGAACAACCTTCTTATGATGCCGACCGTGAAAAAGCAAGACTACCAAATAAGAAAATCTCCCACATCGGACTTTCGACTATTGTCGAATTCAAACAATTGGATAGGAAGCATCCATGTTAATCCCACAAAGGCCTTGCGGACTGTTAAGGCCTCTTTGTATTCTAATGTATCCTTGCTCGCCCCAAGAGGTTCCCCAGGAGTTCTTGACAATCCAATAGTCGGTTCCGTCACTCGTGGTGCCATATCCAACAACTGTGACGGCATGGTCAAGGTTGGTATCACAAGATCCACTGAACACTCCTCCAGAATATTGCTGGAAGTCATTTCCTGAAGCATCAATCGCTACAGAAACAGGCTGGTTGGCAACAGCATTGAGCAAAGCGGACTCGCTGTTGGAAAGAACGTCTTGGTAGCTTGAGAGTGTTGCAGCGACGGGGCCAGCATTGGTGCTGCAAGTTCCCTGAGATCCGACAAATGGGTAGTTACTTTCGGTGGTGATGCCTCCATTGCTCATGATGAACGAAAATGCACCATCGGCGGTGCCTCCATTGCAACCCTGGTCATTGCCATTGGTGTCACAGTCGACAATCTCTTGCTCAGATAGGGAGGTCAAAGAGCCGGTTTTGATTTGGGTGATGCCCTAGGTTGATGCCACTGCTGAAAAAGCCCAACAACAACCTGCAAATATTTTTAATCATTAGGAGATGATGGACATTATTAGGAACATAGAAACACATGCAAGTGTCAATGAAAGAAACTTCCAAAACACATTGCACGAATAAATTCAATCAAGGAAAGAACACTCACCACATTGTCCTTGGTTCTTGATTGGGGTAACAGCTCCAAGAGTCCTCCAATCGATTGAAGCGGGAGCGTCTGTGAGGTTTTCGTATTTGAATGATGTTGACTTCATGCTGGAAGCTGGCTTCATGTGCTTCTTGTAACCATTATGAGTAGCTCGGAACTCCTCGTTGGTCATATCGGTGAAGGCATTGAGTCCGAGGGTGAATCCTCTGTTGAGCTTATTCATAGCCTCGATGCGCTTCACATTGTCCTTGAAGATCTGGAAGCGCATCTCCTTCTCAGCATCACTCTTGTACACACGACCATATTCGCTCGTCCATTGCTCATGTCTTTCCTTCATGGATGGCTCGGAGCTCAAAAGACGAGATGCGGACACATTAGAGGCAAAGAGCCCTAGGACGAACAAGACAGCTAAGATCATGTTTGTGGAAGCCATTGAAGCTTTGTGTATTACTTGTTACTATGGTGCAAGATTTGATGGATTATGGTGAAGATTATGAGGATTTATATAGGCAAATTTTCAAATGGGAAAGTGTTGAGTATTTTAATTGGTATCAAGCTAGCACTAGAGTTGGCCATTATGCTATTTTACACGCTTTGAAACTTGTATGACTTCTATTGTACTCGAGTTTCTCAATGCACCTAAGTTTACATTGACTGAAAAATATCCACTTATAGACATTAGAAACAAAACAATTTTCTGTCGTCGACAAGAGGTAGATCCCTAGACGTTTTATTCGTTACATGCATAGACTTCTAGGCAACTAAAATGTTGGTCGTCATCATAAACTGCTCCTTCTCGACGAACCTAACTGCGTAGGTACTCCTTATGGATAACTTACCTGATTTTTGGTATCTTATGTCAGGTCCCGAATGACATAAGTTCAATACTAAGCGATCGATATCAAGAATCTAAATCCATACATACATGTTGCCGATTCATCGCCTTAAAACCTACCCATACATCGAACCCTTCACATAGAATTTATACGCTTCATGCTCTTGGGGCATGTTGTACTATAATTTTACAGTATAATTAATTATGTAATTTACAATAAGAGGGGTCATTTCTCAAGGTTGATGAATGACCCAAACTCAACAATTTTACACCCTCCTCTCCCAATGAAGAACAGCTTGCACATTTTCAGAAGAAAATCGAAAAAAATGGATTTAACAAAACTATCCTACTACCGAGCATCCAGTGTGGTGACTGTAACTTCATTAACACTGAACGATTCATCTTGCTTGCTCGAAGATGAATCGGTTTTCAGAGTCTTCCATCCAAAGCAAAAACCAGGAAGCTTCGGTCGAGGTAAAAATATAGAATCACTGTTTAACATCAGTTGTACTGTTGCCATAGTGGGTCTATCGTCTGTACGTCCTTGTACACATAGCAGAGCGACTTGAACGCACCTGATCACTTCTTCGTCTGAAGATGAAGATCTCACTGTCGGATCGAGTAGCTCTGACCCTCTCCCTTCTCTCCATAGCTTCCACGCCTGTAAGGTAGTGAGCAACCTAATGGTGATCAGTATGTCCCAGTGAACATTCAGTTCTTACATGGGAGCTGGAAGTTGTACAAGACTCAAGAGATGGTGTAAATCCAGAGAGAAAAACAATAAATATAGGGCAGGATGGTTCTTCAAGGGGTACAGATTTGCGTAATGAGACCCTGTGAAATTGCTAGAAGTTATATAAACTTAACGCTTGCAATATAACGCATGTTGCTCTACTTACATGCCCGAGAAGGTTGGCTTCATTGTCCTCATTGTGGAATCCTCTGTTCTCTCTCCCAGTAACTATCCCCAGCACTAGCACGCCAAAGCTGAATACGTCGGACTTCACAGAGAAGATCCCATCCATTGCATACTCAGGAGACATATATCCACTGCAAGGGCACAAATGCATCACTGACAAAACGTGAATTTTTGCTTGCTATCACGAAATCAAGTTCAGCCGTATAAGTGGTCAACATACAGGTTCAACATAGAATGCCGTTGAGTTCACTCAGAATCGGAAATTAACCACTCACTACGAATGTGGAAAACTAAAAGTTTGGTTTGTCAGCACCAAAACAAAGAAATGGTGATGCATGTGCCGATATTTTTTAGGTACTCACTATGTTCCAACTACTCTTCTAGTGTTGCTCGACTCCGTTTCTTCCCCTCCAAAGAGCCTTGCTATGCCGAAATCCGATATCTTAGGGTTCCATTCAGCATCAAGTAGAACATTGCTGGCTTTCAGATCCCGATGGATTATTCTAAATAGAGAATCTCTATGTAGATACAGCATCCCTCGAGCAATACCACATATGATGTTAAATCGCCTACACCAATCTAGAATTGTGCGTTTCTCTTTACCTGCAAAGGATCAAAAGACAAGTCATCAAAAGACTATGTCGGTAACAAGTGAACTTGAGGGCAGAAAAAGGAGCATTAGCTTAGCATGTCAGCGATTATTATTTTGCAACAGATAATACTCACTGAATATAATGGAGTCAAGGCTTCTATTCGGCAAGTACTCATAAAGTAGCATCCTCTCCTCCATGTCGATGCAACAGCCGAGCAACCGCACAAGGTTTCGGTGCTGAAGCTTTGCGATTAGCTGAACTTCGTTTCTGAATTGTTCAGATTCCTGTCCAGAGTCCTTTGATAACCCTTTCACAGCGACTTGTCACGGACAAGCTAAGTGGAGAGATTGCCTTCAAGAATTCCCTAGAATTCTCCCCAAAGTTCATGACTTCTCCACACTTTTCTAGAGTTCTCTAAGGTTCTCCGGATTTCTCTAGAATTGCCTAAAATTAGGAAGAATTCTCTAGAGAATTCCATATAAATATCTTGAGAGAAAGAATCTAGATGCCAAATCTAGAACTCTCCATAGAGTAGTATAAATAGAGATGAGGTCTTTGGCCAAGACATCTCATCTCATCTCATCTCAAACCATCCAAGGAATCCCACATTCTTGAAAACTCTCAAACCCTTGTAATCTCCCAAGTGTCCTCAATACAAAGCTTATTTCCAAGTCCAAACTCTCTTAGAGTTCACAAACATCACCTTTGGGTGACGAGTAGGCTGAGCTCAAGTGAAGGTGTGAGTAACTTGAGTGCCGCACGAGTTGCAAGAATCTAACCCCGTGACAGTTGGTATCAGAACAAGATTCGTACGAGAGATGGATTCAAACACTGTAACCGAGCACGGTGAGGAGATGGCCACCATGAATATCACCATGCGTAAAGAAAGGGGCAAATCGAAGGATGCCCGAGCAGCCGTGGAGTCACGACTCTTACGGATGGAAGAGATCGTGGCAAAGGTGTTGGAGCGGCTCGAGGATGATGTTCCTAACAACGAAACCATGTTCGAGCTTTCATCTTGCCGTCTTGATGGAAATTCCTTCCCGTGTTCCTTCGACAAGACTTGTGAGATCTTCTTTGGCACCTCCTTTGTCACGTGAGAGATCTCACCCCTCCTCAAGTGAGTAGGTTCCTCATTTTTTATTCCTTTGGAGAGTTGCATAGTTGCGACCATCTTTACTTGAGCTTTCGTCGCTCGTCGCACCATCGGAACCATGAAAACTCCATCGTCCTTTACTATGTGTAAGACATTAGCGAAGGGGATTGATATCGTCTTCATATCCTCGATGAAATCGATTCCAAGTACCAAAAGATAGTCATCCATGGGAACGACCGTGAGATACACTGATTCCTTCCAATCGCCAATGCGAAGCCGTACACCACGGGTCACGCCATCGAATGGTTCGGCCTTCGAGTTCACCGCCTTGAGCATGTCTTACTCTTTGTCGACTCGAAATCCAAGTCTCTTTGCCTCTTCTTGCGAAACAAGGCCGTGAGTTGCCCCGGTATCAATCAAGACATGAGTTGTGTACGATCCGATCACCGCATCAACGTACATCAATCCTTTCGATGAAAACTTCTCCTCCATGGTCTTCACCGCGTTAAGCATCCTCAATGATCACATCTCTTGCACGGGCTCCTCCTCCATCCGAGCAACCATAGCCGTGAGAGCATTCTTTTTCGGACACTCCCGAACGAAGTGAGGGTCATCGCATAAGAAACACTTTACCTCACCCTTGGACTTTACCACGTCTTTGGATGTGCTCTTTTTCCACCCTCCTTTCTCTCCTTTTTTCGAGTCATTTTTGGTAGTGAGACTCGAAGTCGGCTTGATCTCTTCATGCCTCTGTCCTCCACCTTTCTCTGAGTCACTCCTCGACTCCTTATCCTTTGAAGACTCGCTCCTCCTGAATTCAATGAATGACTCCATCGTCGTTATGGTTCCCGCAAGAGTTTGGACACCACATCGTTGTAACTCTTATTGTGCCCACGGTTGAAGTCCATCCTCGAAATAGATAAGCTTGTCTTCCTCGGACATGTCGCTAATTTGGAAGAGCAACTCCGTAAAATCCTTCACATACTCCCGAATCGTACCTGTTTGTCTCAACTTTCGTAATTGTCTTTTGACTTCATATTGAGTATTCTCCGGATAAAAGTGGAGTTTGAGATCCTTCTTAAATTGATCACACGTCTCCATGACGAACGGTCTCATTTGAACGTCACTGTAACGAAGACGCCATCACATAGTCGTCGTGTCCGAGAGGTACATAGACGCAGTTTTGATTTTCTCTTCTTCATCTTTTATGCCCAATAGTTCAAAGTATCGCTTCATGTCGAAGAAGAAGGTGTCGACCTCCTTAGCATCGCGTTTGCCGAAAAACGACTTTGGCTTAGGGGACTCAAACCACGCCATCTTTCTAAAATTTGGGATCATTGAGAAAAATACTAAATCATATGATGACAATCGTCTCCAAATCTGAAAGGAAAGCCACATTGTAGAAAATTCAAGAAGAAATGGTCAAGCACGAGAGAAAACTTGGAAGCAAAATGCTACGGGGCAAAAGCTGAACGTACAAATACTTCACTGTCATGAAATGTAATGTAAATGAAGATTACAAGAAGCAAGCTGGCTGAGAAATGTCGGCAAAGATGGTCTGCTATGAGGACTGCGTAGACAGGGGACCTCAAAGACGGAATATGAAACTGTCATTGTGACCTCAAAGACGGATAACAAAATGTAACCTTGACTTCTGCCAATTCCTACTAAGCTAAACTTCAAAGATGACACCAAAATCAGCACTGTGTCACGGACGGGTTAAATTATGAGGTTCCGGTTGCGGAATTGTCTACAGTTCTCCACATTTCTCTAGACAATTTCATACTTTTCTAGGGTCCTCCGAAATTCTCTGGAATTTTCTAGAATTTCCTAGAATTCTCTAGAGAATTCCTTGTAAATATCTTAGGGAGAAGAGTCTAGAAGACTCTTATGTATTCTTAGGAAACGAAGGGTATGGAAGAGTCTAGAACTCTCCATGGAGTAGTATATATAGGCATGAGGCTTTTGACCAAGGCATCTCATCTCATCCCAAACAATCCCAAATCATCCAAGACACCACATTCTTGTAAACTCTCAAAGCTTTGTAAGCCCTCAAGTATTCTCAATACAAGTTTGTTTCCAAGTCCAAACTCTCTTGCGTTCTCAAATATCACCTTTGAGTGACGAGTAGATTGAGCTCAAGCGAAACAGTGAGTAGTTTGAGTACCGCACGGGTAACGGAAATCTAACCTCATGACAACTGGCTATATTCTTCTCACTTGTGGAATGCTTCACAAGTCTGAAATTAACCGTCCATTTAATCAAGTGTGCCGCCATATATCTTTAATCTACCAACGAGATGGAGTTTTCAAAGACACCTAAATCGCCATAGCTCAAAGAGCATTATCTAAACTGAATCCAAATCGAGATCAAGGAAAAGGAAAAACGCTACAATCTCTATGCTTAGAGGTTGTCGAACCATTCATCACATTGTCAAGAAAAAGGTGTTTACTACTCATTCAATCCTTCTTGATGAATACTAGGGAGATATTGAATATCAATCCTAAAACAAGGAATATTTGGGAGATATTGAATATCATTCTCACAAAAATCAAAATCCTTTTTTTTTTTTTTTTTTTCTGATGTTCTATTTTCTACTTTTGTTTCTCCATCTTAAAAAGAAGGTAATCATAATAAAAATTTCTGATTCTCGGATTAGTTAAAAGAAGACAGGAAACACAAATCAGAAAACAAGGCATTCACAATAAGTACTCAAATCAGGCATCCATTCAATTAAAACTTTCCACAACAGATTTTAATCAAACAAAATTTCCACAACAGATAGTCAGATATGTCCTTTGAAATGACGATAGTCAATCAGCCCACCTCTTACTAGCCTTTGAAATGACGATAAGTCCACGAGTGATCTTTCTTTCTTTATTTTTTTTATTTTTTTTTTTAATACAGAACTTCCTCCATCCCACAACAAATCTGAAAACTTATGTCGGTGTTTAATTTTAAAATGAATAACTTATTTGTTTTTTTGATTTTGTGAGATGGAGAAGTGAAAAAAAAAAATAAGAAAAAATAATGGAATTGGTTGCATGATATAAAGTAAAAGTTAGAGGTATTTCGATAATTTTGTAGTTTTATAATTAAAAATTTTGACATATGAAAATTTAAATGTATTTAATTAAAATCAATGATCAAAATTAAAAAATGATTGTCAATGAGTTTGAGAATATGGACTAATTTGATGGTAGTAGACCTATTAATTATTGGGCTTTTTTATCAAAATGCATCATTCTATCATGTTTTAATTTTAACCATTAATTTTAACTAGGCACAACTAAACTTATAAATGTCATATTTTAATGTCACATTCCAATTAGAAAAATGTTGATTTTGGGGAGAGAGTATTTTAAAGAAATCATGAATATGAACCCTAAACCCTAGCAAGTAAAACAGCAAGATCTGAACGCGAACTAGCTATCTCAACAACTGATATTTTTTTAGGCAAGAGAACTGATATTTTTTTGGGCAAGAGAATGAGAATGAGGGAGAGGAGAATCTTGGTGTATTCACCTCAAATGATGAAATTCTCGTATGTGTATGTGTCCCTCTCATGTACAATGTCTGCGACTGCATTCCCCGATCGATCGACTCCGCCATCTCCTCTCTGCTCCGATTCCGTCGGCAAGCCGACAATGGTGATCGCCGCCGTCAAGGGAGCGATGATGGTGGGCGCCGGTGACGCGATAGGACAGACATGGTCAAGTCTATCTGTTTAAAGAAGACACGTCCGATAATCAATTTAACCCCTCAAGACTAACAGTTTGATTTTACGGGTTTGTGAAGGTAAATTTTAATCGACAATAAAATAAAATCGACAGTTGTAATAGGGGGTTCACCCCTACCTCATCTGACAACGGTCAAACAGCAAAAATCCCAATCTGGATCAGGTTGCTTGTTTGAATCATGGTAATTACGTTGGTAGTGTGGAGTCATCGACCAGGCATTCCGGCCTCATTTAACATGGTCAGTCAGGGGAGTCGACACTGGAGTGACTTAGTATCCTCAAAAAAGAAAAAAAGTGAAATTTTAATTGATACGATCAAAATAAGTTACAATTATCATATAAATTCAATTTTTTAAAAAAGAAAAAAAAAACGATTAATTGATAATTTTTTGAATTATTTGAATTTCTTTGTAAAATTTTTGTGTGTGGGCCTACACCTTATTTGACTTTATCAAATGCAGTCCCTTATTTCCTATATATTATGACACACGTTATCTTAAATGTGTCCAATGAAAATCGACGGTCAACATTAAAACGTTGTGATAAATGTGTTTGGAGATGTGTGTGTGGTGGATGATGATAGACCTATTAATTATTGAGCTCTCATCCCAATATACATGTTCTCATCATCTTTTAATCTTAATCGTTGAGATACACCTAAGTTTTAGATGTGTTATGACACATATTCGTCAAACCCTATATATTATGTACTTTCATTCCACGATGATTATGGGACGATCTAACATATTTAGATATAAAAAAACGTCATCAAATTACATGTTGAATAATGACTTTTGAAAATGTTGTACAATAACTTTCGTAGGATAGAGTATTACTCTTTGTCCCTTTATGTATGCAACAGTTTGATCACACATGATTATCGATCGATGTAAATTTTTATCTGATATTTATTATCGTGAAACACTAATGATACATTAATTGTAAATTTCAATTCAACATCGATAACATGATTTTGTCATATCATTAAAATGATGAATTAATTCTTCTATATATGAGTTGAATATTATAAAAAGTCAAACTATTACATATATATTGAGATAGAAGGAGTATAATGCAAGTTCCATTACATCCCTACTATGTACAATTGTCAGATTCACATGTAATCGTGTTTATTTATAGTAAGAGTCTAAGATGGTAGATTGAAAGCGGAACATCTAGATTACAAGAGCAACTCCAATAGAATAACTAAAAAGCGTGTCATAGCTACTTTCTTCATCTCATAATATAAATAAGAAACTGTTTTATCCAACATACGTTTTATCCAAGAAAGTGAGGTCGTGAAAGATTAGGTAGTCGAAAATAGTAGTCCCGGAAAGTGGTGAACGGTAGGAGAACATCTTATCTTTTCTTGAAAAGAAGATGCCGGACGGAGTGTTGGCGATTCTGACTTCATATCTGCTCCTTCAACAACCGTTGCAGAACATTGGATTGAACGCTTCACACCCGTAGCACCTGAGAAATGAGGGTTAAAGTTGTTTTCAGGGGAGCCAGATGCATTCTCTTATACTTCTCTATTCCGTCCATTGATTGACATCCTTATCTGTCTGCTCCTAATAAAAACCCTTCGTCTGACTTCGAAAGACAGGAATGAATCTGAATATATTGAGTCTCATATCCTAGCCTCGGATCTTGACCAACCAATGCCAAACTTGAGGACTAGGCTTGGCCCACCATTTCACACTTAGACGAAAGGTGGAGTACCATACCACAAGGTTTTTATTCCCACTTCCAAGTCAATGTCTATGAAACATGTTGTCAATAATATATTTCACAAATCATTAATCCGCGAACTACCAATTACTACCCCTGAATAAAGACATCAGAGGTGTAAAAAAGCAGTTCTTCTTTATAGACTAAAGATAGACGTAAAAGGTTCTGAGCTACTTTATAAGGGACAGCAACAGTCTAGATGGATACCAAGACAGAAGCCATGCCTTAGTCGCCCTAATGATAGGAAAGAATAGACCCAGAAAGAAAAGAATCAGTCTATCACTTTTTCTCTCTTATATCAGTTATCGATGCACTGCTAGTTGACTAGAAAACTCTACTTAATCCATTGATCACAGAAGCGTGGTTCGATAGTTCGCTACATCTTCTTTTTAGGATTAAAACTTGCTCTATATGCAATATAGCTCACAAATATGAGGAATCAAATAAAAATCAATGTACTTTAATAGAAAAGAATGAAATAAGTCTCTTATCGATAGAGATCGGAGTTTTTCTTTCTACGGTAAATAGAAAAAGATATCCTTAAAATAACATTCCTTTACAGGATGTAACCAATGATATGAGCTTCGTCTTCTTCTGACACTCCTTTTTATTCTTTTGCATAGCGCCATTCGTTAGGTAGGATGGAGATGATGACGATTAGGAAGAGGGAATAGTGTCACAGGGTTAGATTCTTGCAACCCGTGCGACACTCAAGTTACTCACACCTTCGCTTGAGCTCAGCCTACTCGTCACCTAAAGGTGATGTTTGTGAACGCTAAGAGAGTTTGGACTTGCAAACAAACTTTGTATTGAGGATACTTGGGAGATTACAAGGCTTTGAGCTTACAAGAATGTTTGGAATGACTTGTGATTCCTTGGGATGAGATTGGGATAGTTTGGCAAATGAGCCTTGCACCCCTTTATATACACCTCCATGGAGAGTTCTAGACTTCCCATCTAGGCTCTTCCATATTCTTCTTCTATGTACAAGAACACACAAGAACTTCCTAGAGAATTCTACCTAACTCTAGGGAATTCTAAAGATTTCTGGAGAACCCTAGAGTTCTCAAAAAAACTCTAGAAACGTATAGAATTGTCTAGAGAAATGCGAAGAATTCTAGACAATTCTTCGAGGCGAACCTCATGAATTAATCCGTCCGTGACATACTCCTCCACCTATGTCGCGAACGTCCTCGTCGCGACGCCTTCGCATGACTCGGTCCTTTCCTTGAGTCGTCGCGATGAGCCTTAAAGCATCCATCTTGCCGTCCTGGAGGGAGCTCCTTCCCGTGCTTCTTCGGCAAGACTTGAATTATCTTCTTTGGTATCTCCCTTGCCACGTAAGAGATCTCTCCTTTTTCCAAGCGAGTGGGTTCCTCGGTTTTGCTTCCCTTAAGGAGTTGCATGGTTGCGACCTTCCTCGCTTGAGCCTTCTTCGTTCGTCGCACCATTGGTACCATACAAACTCCTTCATCCTTCGCTATGTGCAACACATTAGCGAAGGGGATTGGTATCGCCTTCACACCTTCGATGAAGTCGATGCCAAGTACCAAAGGATAGTTGTCCATTGGAACGATCGTGAGATCCACCGATCCCTTTCAATCGCAAAGGCGAAGCTGCACGCCACGGGCCACGCCATCGATTAGTTTGGCCTTCGAGTTCACCGCTTTGAGCATGCCTTGCTCCTTGTCGACTCGAAGTCCAAGTCGCTTTGCCTCTTCCCGCGAGACAAAGTTATGAGTTGCCCCGGTATCGATCAAGACATGAGTTGTGTACGATCCGATCACTGCATCGATGTACATCAACCCTTTGGATGAAGACTTCTCCTCCGTGGTCTTCATCGTATTAGGGATCCTTGATGAAGACTTCTCCTCCGTGGTCTTCACCCCGTTAAGGATCCTCAAAGATCGCATCTCTTGCACGAGTTCCTCCTCCACCCGAGCAACCATAGCCGAGAGAGCGTTCTTCTTCGAACACTCCCGAACGAAGTGAGGGCCATCGCATAAGAAACACTTCACCTCACCGTTGGACTTCCCCGCGTTCTTGGATGTGCTCTTTTTCCACCCTCTTTGCTCTCCCCTCTTCGAGTCGCTCCCGCTAGCGAAACTCGAAGTCGGCTTGATCCCTTCGTGGGT
>JAOVYX010000571.1:0-13512 GCA_035668315.1 Drosera spatulata
GACTGAGTTCAAGGAATTCTGCGACTCTCATGGCATAATCCTTGAAACTACAGCTCCTTACTCACCCCAATCAAATGATATTGCTGAAAGAAACAATAGAACGTTAACAGAAATGTTAAACTCCATGTTACTGACAGCCGACATATTGAGGAATATTATGATATATCCTCAAATATAAGTTTTCCAATATACGCCATAAAGATAAGATTTGTGTTCGGTAGATAGAATGTATTTTAATTGTACAAAAATATCCTATTACTGTAAGCCTAGTTTTCTATATATACTAGCCTGGAGACAGCGATCTTGTTATTCCAAATTAGATACCTTGGGTGTTATGTTTCAAGCCTAAATTCTCTCTCAAAAATCCTCTCAACAAGGAGAAGTAAAAGACCCCAGACAAAAGCTTCTTTCGGTTAACTTAAGCCTACATGTGACCACTGGATTTCAATGGTAAATCATTCCATTGATATAGATCTCTTCATAGAAATTCAATTAAATGTTACAGAACCGACCCAATACTGAAAGAAATTGCATCTGCAGAAGTGTCTCTTCCAAGTACACGACAACATATAGGAACAAATTAACCTCTAAGAACAGATGGGATACTCAAGTAAGAACAATGTTTATGAAGAGACGGCCTTCAGTTTGCTTGACTCCAGCAAGAAAAATATATGAGTGCTTCCTGAAAAACTATGTTGTTTTATTTCCATCTTTTCGAGTTCAAGTACACCATTTTAGAGATAACAAAGTTTGAATGGCAAGGCAGTAGTTCAAAGAGTGGCACTCCAGATTTGCCACTTGTTTGAGATGTTCGCAATATGGGGACAGTATTTTGTGGGATGAGAATCCGAAAAATTAGCCATAATAACATAAGCCAATTTACCTGCCACGACAACAATTGTAAGAACATCTCCAATTCTTTTGATTCGCCGCACCCCCTTGGTATGTGACTTGAACCGCCTTAATGCAGGGTCATCTGCCAGCAGCTGCAGGAGAAACAGACCAAATGTAACCCATGAATCAGGGAATCAAATGGAAAGTCTCCAGCGCTGTTTTATTCCCAGATTAAGTACCAATAAGACAGCATCGTTGAGTTCAACAAAATGACAACATATATGAGAACCTCTACAGCACCGAAAACATAGTCATGAAACCAGCATTGCATATCAGAACATTAACTACAGTAATTCTGGTAAGTTTGAGAGTCCAGACGAGACACACATAGGTTGCATAAACAAGCAGATCTGAAAAGGCACTTAGATCCAAGGATCTATACGTCTTGATTGGAAAATACTGTATAAAAAACAATAGGATTGGAATCAATTGATCTACTTAATTTTCTTTTCTTGAAACGAAAGGAAAACAACACGAAGAGAAATCATGGATCAACAAAGCTCTCTCAAAGAGAAACACCACGAAATCTGTTACCTAACTTATGCGTCCTGATAATATATTCCCAAATCCATCTACATACCACCATATAATCCATTCCAAACCCCTGGACTACATACCATGACCAAATCATCCTTTCAAGCAACTAACTGCTCCTGTTCGACTTCGGCCAAGAGGCTCAGCATAGTCCAATTATATACTCTAACGAACTTCTACAAGAAAGAATAGATAAAATGAAATGACTAAAGAAGCAAAATCGTTTTTCCTCCCTGGATATTCTATGCGGCATACCTTCACGAATTACTCCTCAACACATCAACTGCGATAATTTCAAGACCTAAGCATCATCGCCAATCCTAAATTTCGATATCGAATCCTAATAAATAACAAAGAAGCAGTTGACTATAATCAAATCACAAATCAGATCGAGACGAAAACCTAGAAATCGGAACACAGCAATCAAATCCACAACTTCGAAACCACAAACAAACGATTCAACACAATCACACAGATCAATCAAGCAGCACACTCACAGCCTTCTCGCGTTCTCCGAGCTCGATGTGATATCCACGCCGCGACTGCGCAAACGAACCCTCGATTCCCTGCGAAGACCGAAAAAACGAACATCAGTGAGCGACAAAACACGGCGACGAGAGATAATGGAAAGAAGGAGAAGGAATTGCCAGAGGATGCGATCGGAGGTGGGAGAGCGTCGACGCCTTGTGAAGCAAAAACGCCATTGTCGAAATCGATCAACCGGAGACGGAGAGAGAGTGAGGAAATGGAGGCGAACCGGAGAGTCGAAGGTAGCGTGGCCAACACAATCCAGGGTCTCTTTGTCTCGATTTTATTCATGCTCTGTTTCAAATAAATTAAGATGATATATATTTTAAAATTTAATTTAATATTATTAAATATTATTTTTTATAAAATTGTGATGTGATAATAGTGATAGTTTAAATTGTGAATTTTAATTTTGAACTAATTTAAGATTTTTTCATATCGTTAAAAATAAGAATAAAACGTATTGAATTGTATGTCATCGTAATTTATTTGGAACAGAAGAAATAACAAAATTATCTTATTGATCGAGATAAAAATAAACTTAGATAATTTTATATAAAACGACGTTTGATCAGTTTACAAAGCAAGTCAAACTTTATATCAATAATTACGCATAATTAACGTGTTTCATCCTTTTTGATATGAAGAGAGAATAGAAACCAATGGGTAAGACTATGTGCATGATTACATGAAGTATATCGTCTTGTTTTATGATCACTACACCACGATTCATGATCACAGACCACGAATATCTATAAGCAGTTTGAACCTCAACAATCAGACTACACCATAAATTCCTTAGTCGTTCAATTCATGTATCGGAGATTTGAATGTCCAAATATAATGCATCCATAGGATGAAGGCCTTTGATTTCCTGAAAAAACCAAGAAAACCATTTTATTTGCATTCCAAATATTGATGCTTCAATATACACACCCAGTATAGCTAACAATGAATACTCACAGAAAGACTGTAGCAGCCTATCGACTTTAAACTTCTCTTCAGAAGAACTAGGAATTTCTGAGCTCCAGCCAATGCAGATAAGTTTACACTGCTAGGAGGATGCCGTGGCGAGCTCAACGACAACAAAACAAAGCAAAACCAAACATATGAAGCATGAACGTAGAGACATGTCCCAACTCCACAACTGCACACGAAGCGCTTCCTGGGAGACAACTACCTAAACTACATCCTGTTGCCTTGAATCGACTGCAGGCGAAACCCCATCAGCATCTTTCAATCCCCTTACAGTGAGCTTTTCTCATCAGAAAGACCCATTTCACAATACTGAACAACATTGTCCACCTCCTTCTCCCAGCTCCTCCAACGGTTATGGCATCAAGGTTAGCCGGCAAGCTGTAATCCAACTTGGGGTTTGGAGACTCTATCGAGCAAGCTGTGTCTAAGACCACAAGGTTGTCCTCCAAGAAAGCTCTGGCCATGGACTCCGTGTCGCATATTATGGAGTTGTTGGATCGAGGAGCCAGATCAGACAGATGATGAAAGCTAAAATCTACACACTCGAACGAGTCCATCATGTAGTTATCTGAGCTTCCCATGCACCCTATTGCATAGAAAGGTGACATGGCATCTGGGGCAAATACATTTGCTGGCGTATAATCGGGTCTATTATTCCTGTCGCATGGCACAAACTTGTTTTTACTAGAGCACTCTGACTTTTGGGAGTCCGACGAATGGGAGCTTAGTGCTTGTGAAAATGCACTTAAGAAAGAGTCCACATCGTCAAAGGAGAGAACTCTTTCCCGGTTTTGAAAAGCAGAAATGACCAGTTTCACGGCATCAATCTGATATCAGAACATATACAAGTATACACTGATGTCAGACCTAGCAGTAGATAGTAGAAGTAGGACTACCAGCAACGATGAAGTAACCTTGTGTGCGTCGCGCAGGGGATGAAGAAACTTACCTTGTCCTTTTCAGGAAGCTCATCAGCAGGCAGATACTGGGTTTCAGAAAAAACTCCAATCACATTGCCAACTTCATTAAAAGCCACACCCTTCCCAGGTACAATGCTGGGACATGTATACAAATAGACTCTTTTGTCGAGCACGCATGTTCCGGCGTGTTCTACGGCAACCTCCCACATTCTAGTAGACATACCAGAGCCTAAAATCTGCAACATGAGAACATGGGATGGTAAGACAATTGCTTTTAAGGAATTGTCAAATTACGCAAATGATACATGCTTACCGCCCTAAGTTTTTCAGGATGCACATGAAGCAAGATCAGAAATTCTCTCACTGACTTCACATGCTCTTTGCTCAAGCGTTTATGAAAAGCTCCACCTTTCCCAATCTTTTCCAGTCGCCATACCTCATCAGATAATTTCGGTGGGTAGTGCTTTTTGTACACTGCAAGGATATCCCATAAGTTCCCAAATTCATTTCAGCAAACATTTCCCAGTTCATTTCGATGTCCAATACAGCATAAACAAGCGAGAAGTGAACATTAGATACTCACACTCTCCACGATGGTCCCTGACTATGAATGGCTCGGTCTTTGCTTCTCTTACTCTAGGCTCATCAGGGTTCCTCACCAACCTCGCCCCAAGTCTGAACCTACGACTCCTAGTCCAGCTTGAATTATCGGTAAAGGATATCTCCCCCACTTGACCAACACCTTCAGCGAGATTCACGAAGGTATCACCTGCCAGAAGAGATTTTTTACCCTCCCTTTCTCTAACAATGTAACTTTGGAATACTTCCTGAGTCCAACATTCGCCTTCACTATCAAAATCTCCTTCAAGGACTACTAATTCTACCTTCGCAGATGATTCAGGGCCAGCCAGAACAGCTTCCTCAGTGACTGTGTCGACCAAAGCTATTTTAATAGGAGAACCACCTTCTCCTTCTATGCGTGTTCCTGTGAACACCGGGAGAGAAAGTGTGTTCAGGAACCTCAACTGTAAACTTCTAGATTCCGCAGGAAATACATCTATTGCAGACCTCCTGTAGAATGTAAGGAGGTAATTATGGTGAGCAAATAATTTCATACCGTGTAAAACCTTGAACTAATGCTTTCATGCTCCCTAGGAAAAAGTTTTTGAGGGGGTACTGTATCTCACTCCTCAAAACTCTTGACGTATTTGGTCAGAGCCTGTTCAAGTTCTTCCTTGACCTAAAAAGAAGGAAAACACAGCACTTAGTTTATATTTGAGATCACGGTTTTGTTCAATTCTATAATTTCCCAATATATCAATTTGTATACTAAAATCTTCCAATATTATAGTACACTGCCACATCCATGAGGTAGTTATAGTAAGCACTTACAACTCTACGTATCAAAGGCTCCAAAATGGGCACCAGCCTCTGTTGAAAGGAGTATAGTTGCACAGTGTCCCGAAATGATCTGCACATTAAGAAACAAGGTCATTTGTGAAAAAATGCCACAAAGAATCCAACAAACTTGGACTACAAGACATCTATCAAACGTCATCCAAACCCTTTTCATGGTTCCATTCACTCGTTAGCGGCAGACTGACGGATTCCACGCAATAGATACACAAGAACCAGAAACTAAACAGATTAAGGCTTGCAGCGAAATGATGACCTTGCAATTCATGGAACTATAGTATCATAAATGAATTTCGATCATGGAAAACAATCCTTTGGGTTTAAGAAAGCATCATCAATTCGTCATCAAAATGTGAATAACCTAATCATTCTAAGGTTTAAATTACACGGGATCCCAAGTCATAAAAAACATAGCAGGACAGCTTTCATGCGAACACCTAATTCTTTTTGGACCAAATGGTATTAAAGCAGAACACCACCATTGCACTCAATGACTCAACCTAACCAGTACAATTAGACACCTTTTTTGCATGCTCCCTAACGATCATCAACGGTTTTGTAAGGACGACTTCTTTCCCAAGTCTACACCATGTTCCAACCCGAGTTACAAGCAATCCCAAACATAAAAGAGCTAGAGAAATCCAGCATCATACATTTCACACGCCCCTACAATCTGTAGGCTACAGATTTCATAAGCTTCAAGCAGGCCGAAACCCTAACGAGCCTCTTCATCCTGATGTCCTTATGGCATTGAAGTGATTCAAACAGCTCTATTGCCTAAAACAACTAATTGCGAGTTTCTAAACCAAGATCACAACAACCGCCTGAATATTTCCTGTCACGAACAGGGTTTGAAAGGGCTGAAATGTACGCAAACTTATCACTCTCATGATTAACCGAGAGACTGTTTCTTAGATCCCAGAAATCCTCAAACAAATTACCACAAGACCATGAGCATCATTTCCAATGACATCATCACCAGCTCAAACCAAAGTACCAAACCAAATCAAATTCACACACAGACACCAACGACTTTCCCCAGGGTTATTTTGATATTATCACCCCAAAACTTGCTTATTTCCATATTACAACTTCTAAAAATTTTAACAAAAAACATAACGCCAACCACTAATATTTGACCGTAAAGTAACAATTCAGGTTGTAATATGAAATAATGATTTTTTGAGGTTATAATATAGAAATGAGAAAGATCTGCAGTGGTATAAGGGAAATAACCCAAACCCACAATCCAAAACCCCTCAAAGCACAAACCTTTGATGCTTGGGCCGCTTATCAACGGAAGAAGAACCACACCCATCCTCAATCTCCACTCTCCCCATACCATCACCATCATCTCCCTGTCTCTTCTGCGACATCCTCGACCAAAACAAACACAAACCCAGATGATAAAACCACCCGAATTCGAACATACAAGATTATATAACCCCTTAAACCCCAAAATCTATAGATGGGTCTGCTTCGATTGCAACCAAATGGATGGAATTGGAGGGATGGAATCCCTAAATTGAGGAAACTGAAAGCGGGTGGGGTGTGAAATGAGGTTTTTGGTGGCTTCTGCGGCTGTGTGGAGATGAAAATCGGGGTGCTGTGTCGTCGGGCAATGAAGGTTGCAGGGAGGATGGTGATTTGGACCGAGGGAAATTGGGGGAACATGGAGGACAAACTCAAAAGCTTTACGTTGTTTTTATTTTTATTCTTTATGTTTCACCTTGATCAAAAACGTTTTGAATACACGAAAATTTATACATGAGATGAATTTTATTTTTTTAATTTAAAAAAATTCAACATAATTTCTATCCTAATAAAATTATAATATTTTTTAAATTATATCATTTTAATTAAATTATAATTATCTTATATGAAAAAAAATTATAAAAGTATCAAAAGATCCTTACTATTTATTTTATATCATATCAATCTATCCTATTATTTTTTCTCTTCGTTTTCTTTTTTTTTTCATTACTCTCACTCATAAAAATTAAAAGATAATTTAATCCTTATATCAAAAAATAACACACATATAAATTATCGTGTTAAGTCAAATGATTGCAAGTTTGTAGGGACGGAAGAAGTATTAAATTAGAATGGCCCAAATAAATTACTACCTTTATCCCATAATAAACGCAACGTATGCATGTATAACCAATAAAGTTATTCATGCTACGAATCATCCGCGGGACGATCAAACATTATTTTATACAAAATTGTCATAAAACACTGATAATAGTTTAAGTTATATACTTCAACCCCTAGTCAATGACATAATTTTTTTACGTCGTTAGGACGAATAACGAAACCCCTCAAAATTCATGTTAAATAATACAGTGAAAATATAACGATGTATTTTTTAATGGGACGAAGGGAGTACAATATTATGCTATTTTTTAAAAAAAAATTCTATAAAAATATCAAAACACCCTTACTATTCATTTTATATCACAGTAATCCGCGGGACAATTAAACATTATTTTATGCAAAATTATCGTGAAACACTAATAATAGTTTAAGTTATGTACTTCAACCCCGAGCCACTGACGTGATTTTCTTATGTCGTTAGGACGAATAACGAAATCCCTAAAAATACGTGTTAAATAATATACTGAAGATACAATGCTGTATTTTTCATGGGACGAAGAAAGTACAACATTATCCTATTTAGAAACTTTTTTCTATAAAAATATCAAAACATCCTTATTATTTATTTTATATCACAGCAATCAATTGCACTATTTTTTTTTCTCGCTCCTCCTACTCACACAAGTCAAATGACAAAATAGAGTTTATAACAAAAAATAACATATACATATATTATCGTATCAAATTAATCGATTCTTTTTTTTTCTTTTTCTTTTTTGGATGGAGGGAGTGTGGAGTTTGATGAATAAATTTTTTTTTTATAATAATAAAATTCATTACTTATTTCTTTTTATAATATAAATAACATTTGTTTATTTGGATCATTACAAAATCTATATCATATTATATTTAATAATATTTTTATGTAAAAAAACCAAAACTAATCACAATTTGATATAGTACATCAATTGTCTCCACTATCATTGAAAAATATTCTTTTTTCATCAAATTTCATTAAAATTCAATACATCCTTATAAATTTGTATGACGGATCAATATGTTGTCTATATTATAAAATTAAGAGAAATTAATGAATGCATTATAACAGATAATATGGATTTGATAATTTTTTTATATTAAAAATAATCAAAAATAAAGAATTTAATTTATTTTGAGTTTATTTAAAAAAAAGCGTTTTCATTAATATATATTCCACGAGGTATGGGTGAATGTGCTGGGCCCAGATCCAGATTTTGTTGAGGCCCACCCGAAAGGGCGTTTTTTATTTTAAATCATTGTTTTTAATGTAAGTTCAATTAGGCGAAGAGTTAGTATAAAGGTTACACATTCGAATGACACAAACAACAATTGGGATGACACGTAAAGCACGAATCAGCAATTTCATGAGCTCCCCAATTAATTTCATTAGTAGACTACCAAAAACAATTAACAAAAAATTGATCAGGAAGTATTAAGTCAATGATACAATAAAAGTAATGAAAGCATTTTAGAGTATGATAACAATAAGGAATACGACAGGGCCAGCATGTATTAGTGGGGGCAAGTGTTCCCATCAGATTTGGACTTTTGAGTAAGTTCTTAAGAAATTTTCTATAAAAAAAATTGGTATAACTTAGGGTAACCATCGGATTTGCTTCCATCCACTAAAATCCAATTTTAATTTATAAATTTATGAAATCAGTATTTTGTCTCCAGTAACATTCGGGTCTTGGCTCCGTTTTTGAATGAGTTCATATTCTTTTGAGGGTAAATAACATAAAAGCCCTCTAGCTAATTGAGTGACCGTTCTAAATTTTAAAAATATATTGATGATTTCGTTATCAAGTTATTGAATAATGTTTTATGTCAATATGAATAGTTTTTTTTTAAATAGTTAAGAATGTATTTATAATCTTTTTATGAAATTTTTTTAATGTAATTTTGTGTCAAAATAATATAATTTTTTTATAATTAAAAAATTAAATATATTTTTTAAATTTAATAAAGATCATATATCACATCCAATATTTCAGAGATAAATATGATTTTTCTTATTTTTCTCTTATGGTTATGAAATGAGTGTTCAACAACGAGTGAGTATTACACACAATGCTTCAAAAGCTGGGTACGACGACAATGATGTTGAGGCCCATCCAATGCGCGTTTTTGCAGAAAATTTAAGCACGGTCATTATCTGGAAAAACCTTACAATTTGTACTGTCATTATTATATTAACCAATCATGATCGCTGATAATCAAATTGGATCCCCACAACGCAATAATCAGACTTCATGTTTTGCGAAACTGGGGTCGATCTCTGGATACATCGATGTGATAAACAGCATAATTGTAGAGATCTGTCAAAATCGTGACCGACCCAACCTATATTATACGTATACTAAAAGAAAAGCTAAAATCACTGTTCATCTCTACGATCAACCACCAAAAATACCCCTAATCCATGTCTTGACACGTGTTCTTCACTTAAAAAAGATTCATTACACCCACATATTTCAAAAAGCAACAGACCCCCTTATATTCTCACCGGGGTCAAATTGACCAATTTATTTCAGTCAGGCCGTACGCCCAACCCAATTTTATTCTGACAAGTTTGAAAGTAGAACAAATAGATCGGATTTGAGTTTCTTTATCGTGCTATTGATCGGATGAATATAAACAATACAGTTGTAGGATTTGATCCGTTTCAATTAAATTACAATATTTGATTTTATTTTATCATTTGATATATATTTAACGTGTATTTTGAGGAATTTATATGTCATTTTTATGATAAATGAATTTTGTCATTAACATCAGGTTGAAATACATAATTTATACGAAGAATTATTATTAGCGTTTTACGATTTTTTTAAAAATAATGTTTGTCCCATAACACAAATCAAACATATATACATAATAAAAATATTATAATTAAACTGGATCGGATGGAGCAGTAGATAACATTATTCGGTGATAACTCAAAAATTTTGAGACAGCCTATTATTGATGAAATTGCTTTAAAGAAGGTCAAATCTGATTAATTCGAAAGAGGAGCTTCTGATCACTGTCCGGACGATTGTCATGATCCACCATCACCACCACCTCCATGTCCTCCTGTAACGCCCCGAAATCCAGAATACCCGGCACGTGACGTTATGGCGTCATGGACCCAGTCCATGACAAGGCTAAACAAACCAAACGGTTTTGTAGGTATAAAAGTTAAGGAAGCTACCTAGACGATACAAATCATAAATCCAAATAATGATATGTAAACCCGAATACATTATAATGTCTCATTCCAACAAGTATTCGTTACATCTCGGACAATGAGATATGTATCTATATGCATGAAATCTCATTCTAATGCTTCAACATCGCTTGGTGATGAATCTGTAAATAAAACACATAACCATGAGCTAAAAGCTCAGCAACCAAAGTCTATGCATTCGATTTACAAGGTACTCCCAATCGATGAGTACCTATAAAATATTTTCAAATAGCCGTAGAAAATTATGTATGCCATATCAGACTATACACATATTAAAAGAATAAACATCATTATTCTCTTTCATATTCTTTACACTTCCTTGACCAACACAAATCCGTGTCCCAACATGAATGACAGAACTCAATGAAGACAAAAATGAAGAGAGATTTTAGAGGTTTAGACACTAACCTGGGCCAAATCCTCATTCACATATCATTTCCCAAAATCATTTGAAAACTCATTTTCTTTCATGAAAATGTTTCTGTTTTTCATAAATACTATGCATGATTTGGGTTCGCAACCCAAACTCACTGCGTCTTTTGCGTGTAATTCGGTTTAATAAACCCTCACTTACACGCCCAAAGGTCCCCCTGCAGAGGGCAGCTTTTTCCCAAACAGCCAATATCCTGGCCTGGGACTTATTGTTATTACGCATAAAGAGAACCACACTTGTTCTCTTAACATTGGAACCAGTCATGTCTACTTGAACACTCTTAGAGTCAATGAACTCGATCCCAAAGGACTCACGATACGACCTCATCAATGACAACGGACTTGTTCGGTTAACTTTGCTTCGTTATTATATTTGTTGTATTGTTCCTCAGATCTCGATTCTTTGCTCAATACAACATATAACACATATATCAGAGTAAGATAGCATAAGAAGATTGTACATATTTCACATACAACACATTTAATATTTCAATCACACTCTACCGTAAACCCTAGGAAAAAACAATCCCTAAACCCTACATCACTCGTCAAACATATAAAACAATCATTCCTAATCACGATGTCAATGTCAAGGTTAATCTTGCAACCCGAACCCCCCATAGTATATTTAGTTCTATTAGTGTATGAATCCCGTAATTAAGATCAATTCAACGTTTCACCACACCAAACGTGCACACATATAATGAAAGTTCATCCATACCATTTAGGGATCCTAATGAGCATTATTTTACGTCCGCATGTCCCCATGCATAAATGCTACTGAAACCCTAGTTTCATTATCGTATAAATTCCATAATTAAGTATAATTCCTCATATCGCACATTAAACATACACATGTTCAAAGTAATACGTCCATGACCCCTTTTAAATCATTATTAGCATTAGATGGGGTATTCTAACCCAGTGCATGCATCCATGCATAAAATATCGAAACCCTAGTTCCGTTATCGTCTCAACGCGTTTTTTAAGCAAACAAATATATCATCGCCCTCCAGTCGATATCCTTTTCATCATAATCATCATAACACATCATATTGATGAAGTAATATGCATGATTTGGATCGGGAGGGGTTAGGTTACCTTTGAAGCGTGTTTAACCCTAATTTTACTTAGGGTTAAAGTATCCCTTAGAAATCCTAGGATCTTTGACACCCGAAGTCATCATCCCACTGCCCTGCCTTCTTCATCGTCGTGTCCCCGCTGTCGTCACTGCCGGTGGCCGGAATATGGCCAGAATGTCGTCGTAAATGCTTCGTTAAGCCGTTTTAAAGCTCGTTTACGTGCCAACTTCGACACCCATTACACCAAAGGTCATCAACACACATCACCTTTCTCTGCCAAACGTTTTCACCGCTGTCCGTCGGACTTTGGCCGAAAGTTGGCCGGAAAAGCTCGTTAAGGCGTTTTAACGTTCGTTTACGTCCAAATCTCGAAACCAAAGGCACCCGAGCCTCACCCCCTTCACCATCTACTTGTCACCACCCCTCTGGACATGTTGATATTCGGAAAACATCGTCGGAATCTGTGAAATCGTCGGAAAGTTGTTATTTCATGGTTTTTGCGTGTCATCCTTGCGCATGGCCATGCTAAACTTCTCTGCATCATTCCACCTTATCAAACCATCCTTGATGATCGTTGGAGAGTGAAAACGTTGTTCAAGGAGGTGGCTACGTGAGGATGACACGAGGGAGCATGGAAGAACCCGCGCGCGGCCTTCCTTCGTCTTTGATGATCAACACGGCTGCCAGCGGCTAGCTCGGGTGTTGTCCTCCTCCTTACACGACGATGATCATGACAGATGATATGGAGGAGTGACAAGGTTGCCGGAGTTGGTGGTGTCTCGGCCGAAGGTGGGGCGCGAATGAAGAAGGAACGCGTGCGGCTTCTTGTTTTTTCCTCCCTACCTGTGCGAATTTCTCTCCCGGCATATGATGATGATGGAAGTGCGTTAGGTGAGGGCTAGTGGCGTTGGTGGATGGCATGGTGGCGGGCAGAGTGGAGGATGTCGGGTGAAGTGCGCATGGTGGCCGGGTGCATGGTGCGGTTGGTGTGCAGGTGAGGGAGAAAGAAACACAGGGAAAAGTGGAGGGAATTTGAATTTTAAAAGTTTTGATCCCTCATTCTATTTTCGTCAGTCTATTTTTATCTCGATTTCGTAATAATAATCTTCCGTTAATTAATTCGTGTCGATTTAATTGTACCAAAAACGTTAATATCGTACCATACCCAAAAAACGTTAATATCGTATTCCTTTTAACGATATAACTTTATGAGATTAAAAATTCTTACGTTATAACATTATAACGTTGATTCGTTCGTTAAAAATAAACATGCGATCATAACGTCACTCGATAATTAATCATTGTCGATTTAATTATCCCAAATATTTCATAATAATATTTCGTTCAATGATCTCAAATTTTT
>JAOVYX010000572.1:0-42140 GCA_035668315.1 Drosera spatulata
AATTCTAACTATATAGCCGACAACAAGATAAACTTCTCAACCTCATAATCCATTTCCTCACTTCTAGTAAGCCAATGCGGATTTTCCACTGTTGAGATATAAAACCCACGTCTGATATGGGAAAAATGTAATTACAAGGGCACATATGCATCCCAGATCACTCCACTCATCGTTTGGTGTTGAGTTGAAATCTCATAACTTTAATATGGTATCAGAGACAGAGCCTATTAGCCAAACCGCCCAATACTCCGCACTACGCAAGTTAATGTTCGTACTTCAAACCAAAAAAAAAACATTAATGTGAGAAAGCATGTTGAGACATGAAACCCACATCGGGTGCGAAGAAAATATTACAAGTGCAAACTTGTAATTCAATCACTCAGCGCAACCAAGAGTTTATACAACACCCCAAAACCCTAAGCAACGCAACAAGCAATGACACCTATTATAAAAACCATAAAAACCGTCTTCAGAACTCCACGGTTAAACGTGTTTGAAAAGAATCAAACACCGAGACGTATTGGATTCATGATTACCGGCGCAATCGAAGTGGCGGTATCCGATGGAGATGGCTTCGAGAATGAGTGGTTTGACGTCCTTATCGTCCATCCTCCAAACACCAAGCCCCACTATCGGCATCTTGAACCCGCTCTTCAGCGCTATCGCCATTGTTCTCTGCTTTGTGGGATTTGATTGAAAGGGTAAAAAGGTTTGTGTGTGTGATTTGATCAGGTGATGAATGTGTGTTACTCGATTTGGGTGTAGACACTTCTTTGTCTCCAGTAGTGAGTGTACGGTAGTGGTCAATTGATTGACTTAAGGGTACATAGGTTTAGGTACGTTTTTCGTGAAATATTTGTTGGAGTGTAATTATTTTCTCAATCACAATTTTTTGGTATCGTGTTGACTTTTTTTTTTGTCGTCGACGACATAAAATCTGATTCGCATCGTAAAACGATTTAATATAATTTTTTCTTATAAATTCATTATGAAACATTAATGATTATTGAAATTATAAATTTCAATCAATTATATGTTGCAAGACGATCATACGTTATTTGATATGAAAACGAAATTTCGTATCTATATGTATAGAATAATAAAAAATATATACATGCATAAATTATGGGACGACGAAAGTATATGATTTTACACGACGAATGTTACGGAATGATCGAATATTGTTTGTGTAAGAATCAAATGCGTCAAACTCGTGAGCCTGCTTCATGATCTACTCCATTCGTCCCATATTAATTGCAGCATATACGTATATTTCACTATTCTATATGCATGAATATAAGTCTCGTTTTCATATCAAATCACGTCTGATCATTCTGCAACATGTATTAGGTTGAAGTACGTAATTTACACAATCATTGATGTTTCACGATAAATTTATGAAAAACAATGTTTGAATGTCGTTATATGCGTGTCAAACTTTACATCGACATACGTGCAAAATCAAAACGTTTCAATATTTTTGGAACGAGGGGAGTATTATAAATGATAAAACCAATTTGTGAGCAATCTATTTCCTTGACTCTCCCTTTAACCATAAGTTCAAGAACTCGACATCTTGTTTACAATGGTATATCTATGTATATTTTGTCATCCACACCTCTTATATTTGGTGGGATAATCCAAACTAGTGAAGAAGTGGTTAGAATAAATTTTCTTGTCCTGCAGAACAATGGGGCAATATAAAGGTGTCCCAAATTGTTCATCAACCTCCACCACTCAAAAACCAAATCAAATTTAGACTAAAATATCAATGGTGAAAGAATCCACCTAAAAAGTCCCAACAAGAAAAATCAAACAGACGTTGACAAATCACACACAAAATACAAACTTATCAACCAAAATCTCAATTAACAAAGACAGAACACAAACACAGATCAATAAAACAAACCCATTGTCCCAAGCGCATTCATCTTCATCTTCATCTTCATCTTCAAACTCAAACACAAACCTCTGAGCGTCAATAACATAATCTTGACTCGATCGCCTTTCCTAGGATCGCCATGGCACATGAGCGATCTGTGGGACTGCTTCGGATCCGTGTGCAGTGCGGGATAGACCTTGCGATCCGAGACATATGTAGCAGTGATCCTTATGTGGTGATCACAATGGGGAATAGCCAGAAGGTGAAAACACGGATCATTAAGCGAAACATAAACCCTGAATGGAACGACGAGTTGACTCTGTCGATCACGAACCCACATCTTCCAATTAAGCTCACCGTCTTCGACTTCGACAGGTATTGTAATTTTTTATCGTATAAATGCAGAAGTTTGATCGTAGTTACAAGATATCATGAGTTTCATAAGTATGTACATGAAAAAGGCGCGTAAAAAAAGTGCATACTGCAACCTTCTTATAAGAAAATGTTAAAACATTCATTTTTTATTAGACACATCTATGTGATGACACACTCTCTCTTTTCAGTTGAGATATATATGAATCTTTTTTTTTCTTTTTTTAAAATAAGATATATATTTTTAAAAAGACAATCATATTCGTGACAGGTTCTCTTGGAATGACGAGATGGGTGATGTTGATATAGACATTAAGCCATACCTCGAGTGTTTATCGATGGGGATCGAGGATCTGTCCATTGGGACGACCGTGAGGAAGGTGCAGCCCATGCTTGGCGGACGAGAGCAAGGCGGTCTGGGTCGGGAAAGGCAGGATGGTGCAAGATATGGTGTTGAAGTTAAGGAATGTCGAGAAGGGATTGGTTCAGATTCAGATAGTGGATCGATATTCTTCCATCCTGGAAGGACAAGGATTCGCCTTTTTGAAAATGATCAATTTGGGGTCGAGTACATAGATAGGATGTGATCCTATGATGGAGTGTTTTTGTGTGTTTGTAATAGTTTGCGATCATTGTTTTTGTGATCTGTATATTTATTTGAGTTTGCATGGGTTTGAGTCTTGGGAATTTTGTCCTGTGTAATATGGTTACGCTTCATACTTGGGAGTTTAAGCCACAAGCGATGTTATTGTTCATGAATTACCATGATAGAAGATTTTCTATCAAGAGGACTCCACAATAATTGTTCATGTTAAAGAATTCAATAGGAAACAAAACTTATATTCGCATATATTATTATTCATTATATAATTTTTATAACATTTATCTTTTTTTTATTTTATTCAATACGTAATTTGAGAAGATATATTACACATATAAATAACAAGATTTAATTTTTTTGATTGAGTTATGAATTTAATATTTAATGTTTATTATCATTAATATAATATAATATAATAATAAAAAATATTTGATCATTCAATAACATTGTTCAAAATTTATATTTCATATGTATGTGATGAAAAAACGAATCAATCTTTTTAGGGGGAAAAAAAAACTCTTAGTCAAAGGATTTAACGAATATATGTTTCATATCTGAACTTATGTATATAAAAAAAATAAAGTTAAGAAAGAGAAAAATGGGTAAAAAAATCTGCGGTGTGGTCGGTTGCTGCTTCCATATCACGCACTCTACCCAATTTCGACGATCAAAACCTCCCAAAGTTCATCATTCATCATCTCACAGAGACCCAATTCGCAGAATCTCTCCCTTAAAGATCAAAGATAACTCTTCGTTTCCCCCATCTCTTGTGAGTACTTCTCTTTTCATCTACAATCCCTTTTGTTTGGGATTTTTTTTGGATGAATTGCACTCGATTTTGGTTCAGAAACAATACCTAGTTGATGATTTGAACCCAAGATTGTACTTTTAGAGTATATTTTGTGTTTGGTAGGGGATTGAGTAACTGGGTATTGATGAAGAAGTGATTTTGTTTTGTGGATTATGCAGTTTGCTTGATTGGGTTTGCTCTGAAGTTGTGGGCAGTATAAAGCTTAATCAAGCCAGCGAAGATGGTGAGTTTGTGATCGATTTTGGTATCTTAATGGAGTCATATTGTGTTTATTTTTCAATTTTTCTGTCCTTGTTGTTCTGAATTTCTGTCCTTGTGTTTGAGATCATGGGATTGAGTATCCAACTGGGTTGAATTTATGCTTTTAGTATAGGGGATTGCTTGGGCTGATATTGTTTTCGGCTTAAAGGCTCGAGCTTTGAGAGGTTTGAAGTGAAGAAAATTGAAATGTATATGACATTGTGAGTGGAACATGTGAACAACACATCCTTGAAAGGAGTGTACGAATGATAGAGCAAACTCGATCCTTGAAATTGGCAGTTTGTGGGGTTTTGAGATATCCGATTTCGTATTTTCATGTCCACCTCTCTCTAGGTGTTTGCTTGTTCTTGGGGGTATTTGGCTCTATTAATGTGATTCATCTTCCCTTTTTTTTTTTTTCTCTTTGGTGAATTCAAGCAAGGTTGCATTTTTTGATGGAACCTTTCTTCTTCTGTTTAATACCTAACCTCAACTAAGTGTGCAGCATTTCTAAGAATGAACATGTGTTGTGCACAATGTACTATTGTTCCGTGTAACCTATGACGTGCTTTGTGCGCTCCGATTTATCTATTGGACTTTCAGAAGATGCTTACCTGCTGACTTGCACATTTTTTCTGTTTGATCGTAGTTTTTTAATGGTTATGGGTACCATGGAGCATCATTTGAGCAAACATACAGGTGTTACCCTGCGTCATTTATTGAAAAGGTTGGAATTGTTTCATCTCTTGCCCTCTTGTTTGGTGTTGTTTGCTACTAAGTGAATGCCTTTCACTCTCACTATCAGCTTTCTCTTATGTCATTTTTGGTACCTGATAATGTTTTTTCTGTTGGTCTTCCAGCCGCAAATAGAAAGCGGTGATAAAAGTAAGTCCTATCTGTTTATTGTCTTCTGTATGTTATCTTCTGCGCCGGTTGGGCATCTCTCTTGATTGCAAATACTTCTCTTTGCAGTTATTATGCCTCCATCAGCCCTTGATCGCCTAGGTTAGTTGATGTCTAATTCGTTAATCATAAAGCTCCAGTTTCATGTTACTCTTTTAAGTGTGGACTGACAATGTTGATGATGATGCACATGAATCCTGCAGCCTCACTTCACATTGACTACCCTATGCTGTTTGAACTCCGAAATAATGCTGCAAGCAGGACTTCACATTGTGGGGTGTTGGAGTTTATTGCTGAGGAAGGGATGATCTATATGCCGTACTGGGTAGGCATATGCCTCCTCGAAACTTGCTGGTTCCACCTCTTTTCTGGTGGTTTTCAGTTTCATAAGTTTGTTTGGATGTTCGTAAGTTCATTTTATGTTGTATTAGATGATGGAGAACATGCTTTTGCAAGAGGGAGATATTGTTCAAGTGAAAAATGTCACACTTCCTAAGGGAACATATGTTAAGCTGCAGCCACACACGAAGGACTTCTTGGACATGTCAAATCCTAAAGCAATGTGAGTTTGCCTTTTTGATCCATCTCTGCATTATCTTTCTTTCTTTTATCTTTGATTTGACATATACATCAGTAGTAGAAATCGAGATCCAAATCCACTATGTATTCAAATGTAATGCGAAAGGGTTGCCAAATGCTAACAGAGAAAATTTAGTGGACCGGTTTTCTGTCTCTTGTTATATTTACATAAGCTTACGATGTTTGTATTACACAGGACTTCGCTTTTCAGCTAGTATATAATACTCGAGCGTTAATCCTACTCATTTTGCAGCTTGGAGACGACATTGAGGAACTTTTCGTGCTTGACTACTGGAGACAGTATAATGGTTGCATACAATAACAAGAAATATTACATTTACATTGTCGAAACAAAGCCTTCTAATGCAATAAGCATCATTGAGACGGACTGTGAGGTTGACTTTGCACCTCCCCTCGATTATAAGGAACCTGAGAAACCTGTTCAATCCAGTACAAGCAATCCAGCAGCTCAAGGTTTGTCATTTCATGTCCTACATGCATTCCTGTTGCTACCTTCCCGGAGTATGTTGAGAGATTTAGAAGCAAATAATTGGTGGAACTTTGTATTGTGTTTATGGAGTCAGTCATGGAAGTCACAACAATATCCTTTGATGCTGCAGTTGAAGAAGCTCCAGCTGAGGAGCCGAAATTTAACCCTTTCACTGGAGCTGGAAGACGGTTAGATGGGAAACCTGCAAGTGTCAATCCAATCCCTGCATCTTCCTCGGCCTCCAAAGAAAAACGTCCAGTTGCTGCAAATGCTGCTGGGCAATCTGCTTCACTGTCAAGTTCTCAGGGTCCGAGTCGGCAGACTCAAGGGAAGCTTGTTTTTGGATCAAGTGCAAATCGTACACCCAAGGATCCGGCAAAGGTATTCTTATCGTGGGCTCTATTTCCAGGCTAAGGTCTAATTCTCGTTTCTTTACACCCAATGCTCCTTTAACTTCTGCTGATGTAATCAGGAGCCGGCGAAAGAAAGCAAGCCAGAGCAGCCGCAGAAAGAGGAGCCTAAGTTCCAGCCCTTCTCAGGGAAGAAATACTCATTGAAGGGCTAATACGGGTGTTGATGTCCTCATATCTCGTGCATCACCATGGTCTGTGCCAGAAGCTGCTGGCGGTAGGAAAATGAATAATTATGTGTTTTTATTTTTTTCTCAATTATATTTCAAGCTTAGTCCATCTTTTAAAAGATTCATCAACCAGTGGCTGGTCCTTTATGTAACAGACGCAGGATTTTGAACGTAGAATTATGCACAGATCTTGAACAATCCTTGAACCTGATTTAAAGATTGCGAATAGTTGTCTCATGTACCCTAGTTTTATGCTGATTCCTTCTAAGCAATCTTTGATTTTGGAGAGAACAATGCAACAAGCCCTGGCAAACAATTGCAGAAAACAGAGATGAAGAAAACTGAGCTTGCTCAAAAGCATAACAGCGAGCAGATACTGGCTGGATCTTCGTCACCCCTGAATCGGAACATGAATGGCCTTGCATTGAGACATCACACTATACATCTGAAGTACATCAAAGAATCATCAAGTATTAACAGGATCACATTTACACACAGTAAAATGTCCCATTCCAGTAAATCGAGTACACTAGATCGCAAGAAATAGTTCTTCTCCGCTTCATCCTCTAGACCTAACCCATTGAGATCAAAAGTACATGGAAGATAGCTCAGGATAAAATTGCTTTGAGGGCATCTTTCACAAAGGGATACTTGTACGAGAAGCCGAGCTCCGTCGCTCTTTCTGGGAGTACCTTTTGCCCTTCCAGAACCTGCACATTCGTATTGTACTCGTGACAGTAATCATCATACGTCAATTCAAAAGAATCAAGATTGGTTTTGCCGCACTGTATTTATGTTTCTTTCTCAATGTTTGCGAGCTTCTCTAATGGACATAGGACAAATGTTTGAGCCCTATACAATGAGATGAAAGAGTTGTGAAAAGACCATACCACAATAGCGCCTTCTCCCAGCACTGCTTTTAAGGCAAAATCAGGAACTGGAAGCCATGAAGGCCGACCCAAGACGTTCCCTAGGTGGTCGCACATCGCTCCTAGCCTGACAGGATTTGGGGCTGTTCCATTGATGACTCCTGAAATTGTAGAGCAAAACAAGCTCGAATATTATGTATACATGATAAAGGAGAGGAGTGAAGATATATTTGCATTAGGTAAAGGAAAAGCTGGAAAAGGAGAGCGAACAAAGGTCAAATGCTAGTTTCTTTGCCGACAACCGAACCGATGATCATGTCCCAACAGAAAGCATGCCACTTCAATTCAGCTTGGCCTTTAAATCATTTGACTCGATAATCCGTTTCCAAACTATTTCAAATAGGTATGATAATGGAGTCTGACCTTTATAAGAAGGATTTGATAAGCTTTCATAAATCAGATTCACTATATCATCTATATGAATCCATGAAAACCTGAAAGACAAAAGCCAAACAGCTCTTTCATGAAAAGGTCAAAATACATCAGATGATCACGCAGACTATCAATAGTTCAAAACAACAAAGTGACATGTATGTTTCCTCGACAAATCGTTACATTACCATTGTTTTCCTGAACCTAAGGGCCCACCAGCAAACATCATGAAGATAGGGATCATTTTGGCTGTAGGACAACAGCATAAAAGCAGATTGAATAAGTTTGTGATCCGAAGTTCCACTTTCTTTTCCGCTCAAGCAGCAGAATATCAAATGAAGAGAATAACAGAACACAACAAGGGTATACCTAAAGCGCCACCCTCCTTTCCAAGGACAACGCCGATGCGTATTAGCGCCACTCTTACATCCTTATTTACTCTTAGAGCAGTGCCCTCCCATTGTCTGCAAACCTATTACAGAAGGCATGCCAGCCGCCAGAATCAAGAAGTGTTGAAGAACCTCAAGCAAAAGAAAAGTGCAATGGTGACGATAATAGTTATATGAGATAAAGGAGAAATGTTAGACAGCTGAAAGCAAGTTGCAATTGCATGCTCACTAGGAGAGTTTAAGCTGATTAAAAGCTAGGAAACAATGAGACCTGCTTCATCAAGAAAAACAAAAGCTTGATCCTTTAGGATTTTACAGCGTGACACATGAATTTTACTATCACCTCAGCCAAATAGTCATTTCCTGATGGACTCTGCTCATTGAATACTTTTGTCTCACTAGTGCCTGAAAAAGGACAACAATGATCAGCCTTGTTCGTAGAATTAGTAAACATCATGGAGCTTCATTCGATTAATGAGCAACAATGTTTATCCGATGCTTAAAATGATGATATGGAGGGACCTTGCTCCAAGTTTAAAAACATATAAGCACCCGTAATTTCTAGGAGCATGAGCATGGAGAGATGAGGATTTTTATTTATTTTTAGCCATGATGTCATGTATATACGAACCATAACATGTAAAATCTAACAAATGAAGAAGCAAATAGACCAGAGTAGGAATTTTTCATATGATATAATCGCCTAGGACAAAATCTGACAAAGTTAGCTGCTATGAGAAGCTATAAGCTACCAAATACTCAAAATTAGACATGAGTTCCAGGACGTGAGCTGAGAATTCGGGCATTGACATTTGACACTGACCATAATAGCCAACGGCTGTGGCACTGACTAGGACAGTAGGCCTAACATCAGGTCGCAAGCCATTGATTATGTCTACCACCTTCACGGTGAACAAAAAACGATCAGTTGAATTACAAGCCAAGCAGAAACTACAGCGAATTATTTCCAGAAGTGTCAAAAGCCATGCAGATTGGGGCTAGCAATACTTTTATTCTTGGAGAAGATTGATGTTTACCTTGGATGTTACTCTGATTCTGCTATCCAATATTTCTTTCTTGATCTGTTAGGATAATGAAAATTAAGCGAGTCATGAGTCTTCAACCAAAAACAGATGGGACTGTTCCATAATTCCCAGCCAGAAAATATGCGTTTGTTTCACAACTACGAATAGTCTTGAACACAAGCCCTATGTCTCAGAAAGTGGCTAAACGACGTAGCTATTGAAGCACATCCTACGCAATCAAAGGCTAGTACCTCAGGTGACCATCTGGTGCTGATAGGCAGTCCGGCCAGATTCACAACAGCATTTGAACCTTCAATGCCATCAATCCACTTGGATTCATCAACAACCACAACTCCAGGAAACTCCCGAGCTATAAAATTGGAACAAGCAGTTAAATAAAAGTAGACTTCGCAAAAAGGTCGCATTCCACTAACTAAATTAGGGACTTCATAGATCAATACAGGATCAAACTTCAAGAGTGATTGAGCATGAGAAATAAAAATCTGAAAGAGGGGGAGTAATTGGTGCTCATTGATAATCAGGCAACAAAGGTTAAACATCATATGAATTGCTAACCTTGCCATGCTGCATTACCTTCTTACCAGGAAAAATTTGCTCCGCTTTAGATTTGGACCGCGTCAAGACACGTACAGAATGATCATCTTCATCACAAAACCAAAAAAAAAAAAAAAAACCTCAAAGCCAATTTCCTCCCATATGCATTACATAACCACCATATCATTATAGCAACATCAAAACATACAATCACCTTCAATCAATCTCTGAACCAATCTTTTTCCTATAAACCCAGTTGCGCCCGTAACGGATACAACCATCTGAATCCATCCCACAAATCAGAAAATACCCATTGCCCACAACAAACAAGATACCAACAAAAACGAAACACGACAAATGGGGATGAATGGATGATAGTGTTCACCTTGCCATCCCCAGCCAGACAACGCACTCTAATCCTCTTAGCTTCATACAACTGGAGTGAAATCAGACAATAACCCATGTCAATAAACATAGCCGAATACCAATACAGCAAAAACTCTACACAGAAATGAACAAGAAAAGGAAACTGAAACTGACCCATGAGGGCTTTGATGAGCAAAGAGGAGTGGCAATGGTGAATGACGGTAAAATGGGTCTGCAAATCTCCATTTTTGATTGCCCAAGCTCTCACCAATGCTCCTAAGTTATCAGGGTTGTCTCTCATATCAAGGCTGACTGCTGAAGAACTTGTTTGGTGAAGTGGCCTTTGTTGATGAGAATATGAGGTGTAAGAACGAGAGCCACACCGCGAAATTGGTGCTTTTGCATTTTAATTGGGAGACTAATGAATTGAGTTATTCATAGATTAGGGTTACAAAATGTGTGACAAGAGAGCTAAACATGGTGAACAAAACTTGTTTTAATTCTGAAGGTTATAAGAAACCTATGTAAGGATTTTCAAAATTTTTATACCCAAACATGAATATGTGTTTATAATTATCAAATTTTGTTTCAATTCAATATTTTGAGTTTCACAGGATAAAAATCAAATCCTAATTTTATCTTTGACATGAATATTATAATATGGAGCAATCCGTATCAGGTTCAATCTTGACTATCTCTTTGATAAATGATTTCGGACAAAGTTCTCCAAATCTTCCTATTTACAATCATAAAATTTGTGTAATTATCGATACTCTAATTTATTAGAGTAGAAGAGGAAAACAGAACACAATCAGGGCAAACCCCACATCGACCACCACCCCTTCGATTCCCACGTCAACCCATGAAACATAAAAAGATTCTACCACGGTAAAGAGAACAGTAAAAAAATGAAAAATAAAATCTTCCGTTGCCGGGACTTGAACCCGGGTCTTTCGGGTGAGAGCCGAATATCCTGACCAACTAGACTACAACGGATTTGCTATTATGTGTCAAATTTCATAATATATTATTTATATATATCGCCTGACCACGTCCATGTATTACGTGTGGGAGAATGAGAAATGAAGCAAGAAGAGCTTAGGGAACAAAATTGAGAACCGAATCTTTACCTCATAATTCATATGTCAAGAGGACACTACACTAAGAAGTAAAGAGTTAGCAGCGAAGTACGCAAGCACACCGACAAATGGAGCGTTTATATAAGTAGTAGGCTCGGATTCCACGAAAGCAATCCGACTATCATTGTAAAAATCATCCTGTCCTGGCCCGCCTACAACAGCTCCCACGAGCACGTTCATGTTCGGCATTGGCGAGCTGAAGTAAATATAGTGTCCTTTTTGACATCCTATGAACTTTGGATGATCCTTTCTGGAGGGTGAGGATGAGCCGCAATGGTGTATCTTCTGCGGGTACTTTGTCCCGTACCCTACCATGTTTGACATCGTCATTGGGTTATCACATAGGACATAATCTACTTGCTTCCTCGCCTGCTGAATTAGCACGTCGACCCCTGCAGTGACATTGCTACAGTGGATGGTTTGGGATGTCTTGGTAAGTTAATTGGCGTACACAAGCATGAGAAACGATATCGAGGTAACATGTTGCATGTTGCTGCCTCCTAGTTTGTAGATTAGTCCCGCTCGGGTGAGTCCTATTTGCCACGGTGACGATCCGGGTACCAATGTACATATGAAAGAATTAGCTGCATCTTTCAACTTCTAAAGAGAGGGCAGAGTTCCATTCTGATCTTCCTGTGACAATTATCACGACTTCGGTTCAAGGTTTCTGTTACTATGTGCTGAAAGATTATACGCTAAGGTAAGCGACATTATGTTATTCATGGAGCCGATAACCTAACCTTGGACATGAAGACGTTGAGACCAGTGTGTTTATTATCCCAACCGAACTCATATATATTGGTAAAGGCCTCAAGCCTTAGTCCATTTTCTTCCATGTAATCAAGGTATTGCTTATCTTCAGTTGCCCTCCAAAGCCTTGCTGCTCTCCACAACAGTTCATCCTACACAAGCATATGGTTAACTCGACATCGAAGCAGTATATGCCGAGGTATATTTTTATCAAAACATTCCAATATCATCATGATGATAGTCAATGGTAACCTGTTCGTTTGATTCAACTGTAATCTTGATGATCACAGTTTCAAATTGTCATATGAATGTGGAAATCTTTTTATTAGGCTTTAGCACTGGGATTAAGCAAAACTTTAACATGATTGCGAAGATAACGTTGTTTTAGAAAAGGCATGTACAGATTTTGCAGGATTCTGTACACGCAAATTGACTTGACAACATGAGAATAAGAGTTAAAGATCAGGAATTTTTACCTGATAGCCACTGAAATCACAATAAAAAGGACAAACTCCTGCTACGATTCTTGGATTACTGCTGTAAGTTCCTCTGTGCGTATCCGCATATTGAAAGGCAGCAACCGCACTCCTCCGTAATCTAACCGAATAATGTGGATCAGAAGATGCAAAGGCCACAGACGAAGCAGCTAAATCAGCTGCCGTTTCTGCTGCAACCTCAGAAGCAGGGCTCGGCGCCTCCAAGGTGTAGACTGTCCTGCGAGGGTCCATGTCTTCTGGTCTTTCCCAACAGTCGTGGTCGCTTGTAGGATCACCCACCTAATTAGGAAAAGAATAAATTGCTGAACTAAGACAAATACATATATTACTTTGTAGTATTATTATTTGTAAGTTAATCATAGTTGTAGCATATCAGAAACAGTCTCTCTGTTATTTTGAACAGAGGTAGACATTGTCCATGATATAAGTGCTGGGTTTATTGTCGTCGTCGTTGTTGTAACTATAGTATTAGAACTTTGTTTACCTGTACATGAATCTTATGAGGCAACTGTAGATTTGAGGAGATAATCAGCACCCCACCTGATAGCAACCAAAGCATGCCTCAACTCATTAGGAGGCATCAAGTTTCCAAACTCAATCACACTCCAAGCCAACATAGTTGTGGTGAAAGCCAATGGAAAATTAAACTTCACATTGTCGCCGGCACCATGGTATCTCCCGGTGAGACCAACACCGCCCATCTTCCCGTCATGGAGACCCGAGTCGCCTGTCCATGTCATACGTTGATCCCTTGGCAACCGCCCCGACCTTTGGCCTTCGAAAAAGAGTATCGACTTCGACAATGCATCCTTGTAATCATGGGAAGCCAACACCAAAGTGGCTAAGTTTATGAAGACAGGAAAGCTGAGAACAAAGCAGAACTTCTTCATATTCTTTGTGTTTTGATTTCTTAGAGAATGGATTAACATTCAAATAAACTCATATTAGGAAAATATAAAAGGTAATCGAGTTTAGTATTTATACATTATATCTATGGAAGGTGATAAATTGGGTAGAGGGGGATTTATATCTATCATTTACAAATTTTTTACTCCCTCCGTCCCAAAATAATTATAACACTTCTATTGTTTATATTATTCAACACGTATTTTGAGGAGCTGAAACATAACGAAGTTTCTATAGTAAGATATTTGAATTAACATGCCTCAATTTTGCTTGTTAATATAATCCCTAACTAGAATATAGAGATCTAGAACATCATCTGCTTCGAATAAGATCATTGGCATAATGTCTATTACAAAAATGTGGTTAAAACAATCCCAACCAAATTATCTATCGAACCAAATTAAGAAAACTCTTTGAATTGATGGTTTTTCCTATATTGTCCTTGTGAATGGGTTTGGTTTGTGAGTGGGTTGAAAGAAAAAAAAAAAAAGAGAAATTAGAATAGAATTGTGAGTGAGTAATGAGAGAAAAATCAATAATAATGAAGATGATGCGACATAAAATGAGGATATTTGAGATTTTTCACCTTACAAAAATTGCTAAATAGAAAAACATAGTAATTTATATGAAACGGAGGGAGTATTTGTTATATATAATCTATACATGTAGATTATCTTTGTGCAGTTTCCGTACATATCGTTTCTATCTTGATCATATAGGCGTTGACGTTATATACCACTAAGGAATTGCCATATTCACGGCGGAAGAGTAAGATAATATCAGGAACACATATAGCATGTTGTTAGGGTGGGCATTTTGCCCCTACTCTGTACGGAATAAGATGAACGAAAGCTAAAGCAGTATCAGCTTTTACTAATGCTGTAAGTCTACAAGACGATGTAATCATATATCGATATTATCCACTGTAAAAGACGATACGATAACAGATCTAGTGGTATTGTCAACACATTCTTAGGTGGACTGTAACTCTCAAACAAGATATGTGCATCGTAAACCTACCTGGATAAACTCTATCTAGCCTTAAATTCAAGGATTAGCCGCAAAGTATGCTAGTACACCAACAAATGGTGCATTGATATAGGTAGTAGGCTCGGATTGCACGAAAGCAACCCGACTGTCATCGTACAAGTCATCCACTCCTGGGCCGCCTACAACAGCTCCGACAAGCAAGTTCAAGTTCGGCATTGGCGAGTCAAAGTAACTGGTGTACCCCTCTTGGCATCCTATGAACTCCGGATGATCCTTGAGGGACGGTGTGGATGAGCCACGATGGTGTATCTTTTGTGGAAACTTTAACCCGTATCCGACCATGTATGACATTCCCATAGGATTATCACCGAGGACGTAATCCACTTGCTTTCGAGCCAGTCGACGGAGCTTGTCAGGCCCTGCGTGAACGTTGCCGCAGTCAATGGTTTGGTTTGTCTTGGTGAGGTGATTGGCATAGACAAGCATGAGAAACGACAGCGATGTCACATGTTGCATGTTGCTGCCTCCTGGCTTGTAGATCAGTCCTCCCGGCGAGCGCTTTATGTGTGACGATGAAGATTGAGGTACCAATGAACACATGAAACAATTGGCGAAATCATTATACTTTTGGAGAGATGGCAAGCTTCCTTCTGAAACTTCCTGTAACATAATTCGAAATCGTCATTTTATATCGTGTAGTAGTAGAACTACAAAGTGGGGGCCTTGATCGAGCTCAACAATTTGAGTTTACAAGCCAAACCGAGCTCTTATTGAATCAAAACCATATCGAGCTTTTATCGAGCCTAAGTATTTCGTCCATAGATGATCTAACCTTGGTGAGGAGGATAAGGAGACCCGCATGTTTGTTATCCCAACCAAACTCATATATACTAGTAAAGGCCCCAAACTTCTGTCCATTTTCTTCTATGTAATCAAGGTATTGCTTATCTTGAGTTGCCCTCCCAAGCCATGCTGCTCCCCACAATAGTTCATCCTGATTGATGTAACAGATACAAAATTGATATTACATTCAATGAAGTTTCTTCGAAAATAAGACTATAAGATGATAAATGAAACCAAATCTAGCTAGAATTTGCTTGCCTGATATCCACTGACATCGCAATAGAAAGGACACGCTCCAGTTACAATCTTTGGATCATCGCTGTAAGCTCCTCTATAGTTATCCGCATATTGAAAAGCAGCCATGGCACTTTTCAGCAGTCTAGCTGAGTATTCAGGATCAGACGATGCGAAGGCCATTGAGGAAGCAGCTAAAGCCGCAGCAGTCTCTCCAGCAACCTCGGAAGCAGGGCTTGGCGCATCTACGGTGTAGACCATCCTCACAGTATCCATGTCTTCTGGTCTTTCCCAACAGTCATGATCGCTTATCGGATCGCCCACCTAATCAGTTGCGGAAAATCAATCATAAATCTAAGTCACCCAAAAAAAGCCGAGATGATCTAGTAACTGAATTCAGTCATTTCAAAACCATTGGTTAAAATAACCTACATTGCACAAAATTACCACAATACTGACATCCAGGTTTTATCTTTCATCATTTTCCACCTTTAGAAACAACAACGTTACATGCAGTGCGCGGGCTAATTCCATCAAAATTGACATTATCATAGAAAGATCAGGAATATTATCTGTATCTTGAATAATGATACTATGGTGATGGTACCTGAACATGGATCTTGTGGGGTAACTGGGACGTGGTTTTGAGAAGGTAATCAGCACCCCATTTGATAGCAACCAATGCATTCTTCAACTCATTGCAAGGTATGAAGGTTCCAAACTCAATAACACTCCATGCCAACATTGTTGTGGTGAAAGCCATTGGGAAGTGAAATTTCACATTGTCGCCAGCATCATGGTATCCGCCAGTCAGATCAACACCGGTCATCTTCCCATCTTCGAGGCCTGAATCGCCTCTCCATCTCATTCGTTGATCCTCTGGTAACGGCCCCGACCTTTGCCCTTCAAAAAAGAGGATTGATTTCGACAATGCATCTTTGTAATCATGCTGAGAAGAGAACACCAATATAGCCCAGTGAATCATACTCAAAATATAAACAAGAGCGCGAACGGAGACAAACTTCATTTTTTTTCGCTATTTGATCCTAGCTAGCTAGTGTTATCTCTAGCTCTAGCTCTTTGATCCTGGCTAAGCTAGCTTGTTCAGCATAGCTAGCTACTGTTGATGAAATATAAAGGGGAAAAATCTGAATAATTAGTGGGCATAATCAAAAGGTTCCAACGTTTAGTAACTGTTATCAAAAGATGCCAAGATGATGAGTAAGTATAATTTGAAAAGTTTCCAAGGAGGAGTTGCTGTTATCATTTATGGAAAAGGGTTATCATTAATTTGGTTACTGAATCATCATACGGAGATTTAGAGCATCATCACCAAATTTGAATAAAGATAACCGAAACTTGCATGTCTAGTTACCAATAATACGTTACAAATAGACCTCATTTGGCACGCAGATAAGATAAGACAAGATAAATAATAAGAGGATTATTCCTTCATTATTAATAATTGGATTAATTATCTCATCTTGTCTTTCACCAGACATGTTTGTTACAAATGAGATTATGAGACTAATAAAAGTCTATTTATACTACGGTCGTAAGATGTGTGCAAGTCGGGAGTTAGACGACGGTTATGAGTAGGGCGGCAGGAGGCGGTGAACGGCCGACGGCCGACGACCAATGGCCAGTGCTCAACGGTTGGTGATCGATGGTGGTTATCATCGACGGTCGTCGATCGGCTGCAACGGGGGGCAACGGTCGGAGGTCGAAGGTCGATGCTCGTCGATCGGGCGACAGCCGGGGGCAACAGTCGACAGTAATGGCGACGAAGGTCGGCGGTCGACGGTCTGCGGTGGTCGATCGACGTTGGTGGTGTGCGGTCGATGGCGGGCGATCGACGGTCGGCGGTCAACGTTAGACGGTGGACAACGATTTAAGAAAGATGTTTAAGTAGTTATCCCGATAGGTGAGATTAATAATACCATAGGAGGAGGTGGGATTGATAACGAAGGGATTAAAGGTGTTATCCCACTATGTGGGATTGGTACTCCAGGTACTATTTTTCCTATCAAAAATAGGATTAGTAGGATTAGTTATCTAATTCCCTTTATCCTGGGTACGAAACATGGCCTTAGTGTATTTGTAAACCCCTGCCACCGCCTCTCAAAGTAAATGAGAAAAAGAGAGGAGCAGAAAATGCCATCACATGAAACTTAAATGAAGAGCACATAACAGAAGAACATAAAAGCAACAAAAGAAAAGAGATGATGATACCCTGAAATTAGAAGGAAAGATAAAAAGGAGAAAAATCAAAAGGGGAGAGAAGATTGGAGGAAGAAACATGAGAAAGGGACGCAACATCTCCATTACAACAATGATCTTGAAAGAAATCTACGTTTTATTACCTGAGTATCAGTTTGTCGATACGTCATATCGAATCATCCCCGTTCCTTAGTCCTCGTCCTTCAATATGTTACATTTCAACACGAATGAGTTGAGAGAAATGAAAGGTGTAGCATGTCTTTCGTTATAGTTGATGACTCATCAAGTTAGCTTGCTGGGGTTGAAATACTACTAACATACATGTTTATATTACTTGCATGTCAGCTGCATTAGTCTCAATGGACTCAACAGTTCGAATAAGAACCGGTATGTACTTTTAGCCGCATTGTGATAGGACTAAACAAAAATAAACTCACTGTCACACAGGACGGACAACACGCTCAACTTAAACTTGTATTAGTATTATTTTTCCAGACCTTTTGAGAATACAGAAGTTAGAAAAGAGGGAGACTTTTATCTCAGTTGGTTCTAATAACAGGAAACTCGTGAAGTGACAAAACTCGTGTGAAGGAAACAAGATCAGATCCTTTGATTCTCGGTTATTTACTTCACTCCTCTCGTCATTCTCCATTTCCAGATCGCTTGTTTTAAGTTTACTAACAAATACTAGTGTGCCAAGACTATTTCTCAATATCATCAAAAACATAAATGTCAGATCTCTGATCACATGCTAAAAGAATTGTCAACCTTTCGCGAATGTTTTGAGTATATTGAAGCCTACAATCATTTAGATCCGGGAATCCCTATAGATCCAACTAGTTTCCCCAAATCACAGTTAACAATCGATCACTAAACACAGCACTTGAATGAATCTTCATCGAACAACAATCACATGGATCCATCACCATTGAAAACGAGACATGAGTGAAGAGAGAAAGCCCTCACCTAGTTTCGGCCGCGACGGCGGCGATTCGGTGCCTGTCGAGGAAAGAACACATAACGGTCGATTCCGCCGTCGATGATTCAACGGTGCTGCATCTTCGATGAGATGACATGATCGCCGTTTTCGCTCAAATCGCCGTAAACCGCCACCATCGGAGACGGCGGCGCCGGAGCGGTGGCGGCGATTAGGGTTTCCGATTTCGGATCGTGAAATGATTCGATAAGGGGAAATCATAGGAAGATGGAGTCCTATGTCATGGCAATGATAGTGTTGGAATTTTAAATCGGGTGTGTTATTGAAACAGATAAAATTAGTTCGTAGGTTTGAAGTCAATGAACATAGGACAACAATGTCAACAAAATGTTTCTGTCATGGACGAGGTTTGGGACACGATATTGGGTCGTTGATTCGAATTCACCTTAACAATGTTGATTCTTGTTGTTTGGAAATGTTGAGATGGTGCTGATGTTTGTGTGCATGGGAAGATCCAACCTCGGCTTGTACCAGTCTACGTTATAGCCTGATTGTCATCGTGGTGCTGTGTTTCCACTGAACGTAGGTACTTATCAAATCAGTAGTGTGTGTAACGTCTATGATATTGTGAACTGGATGCTTGCGATGAGTTTGCAATAATAGTACACATGATTCGGGATTGCTGAATCTGTTCTTCATTTGTAGTTGTTTGGTCTGCAAGCATGATCTTATTTAAAAGCTAGGAACTGCAGCGTGATCGCTTTCCGGAGTAACTCCTGTTAGCCAGACTGAACTTCACCATAGCATACACATGAGAACAAACGCGAATAGGCCAGATCACTTGCTCTTGCCCTTGGGTTTAGTCGAATTTGGACATGTAGAAAATCGCTGATGATGCATCAGTTTTCTAACTTCTGCTCTAGGACAAATAACTCAGTATACCAAATCGGCATCAGTTTCTGATGCTCGATGATACGGATACGAATAGACTTCCCTAATTAGAAACAGAAAAATCACGAGCCATGCAGAACAAACTATGGTGGCGAATACATTTAATCTTGCACCATTGTGTATGAAAAAGAGCTATGGCCTCTTCCTCTCTTGGTTTCCACACAAGATGAGAGACTTCCTTTTGTGTAGTATTTCCTATGTACAATGCTGCTTTGTATTCCTGTCATCTACTCTATGGTCGCCGGGTTAGCAGCAAAGTATGCTAATACACCCACCAAAGGTGCATTGATGTATGTTGTTGGCTCCGACTTCTTGTAATCCGCCCGATCGTCTTCATACACGTCGTCTTCACCAGGGCCGCCCACAACTGCCCCAACATGGACGTTGGGGTTCGGGGTTGACGAGTTATAGTATGTTGACCCTGCCTTACAAGAGATGAAGTCCGGATGGTCCTTGATGGACGGTAATGAGGAGCCACGATGGTGTATCCTTTGCGGGAAGTTAAGGCTGTAGCCAACCATGTAAGAGAGCCCTGGCGGGTTCTCTCCTAGAATGTAGTTTACCTGTCTTTGTGCTATTTTACGGAGCGGAGTAGGCCCCACGCTGAGGCTCCCGCAGTTGACGGTCTCTGATGTTTTTCCAAGGTAGTTGGCATAGGTGAGCAATAGGAACGCGATGGATGTCGCGTGCTGTAGGTTGCTTCCTCCGGGCCTATAGATGAGGCTGCCTGGGGAGAATTCGATGTGTGAAGATGACGATTCTGGTATTAGGGTGCACATGAAGCTGTCCGCTGAGGCTTTGTATGATTGTAGCGAGTACATGTTTCCCTCCAGCACTTCCTGCATCATCACCCAGATTATCAAATAGTATTTGCAACTCCAACAGGTAATCGCATAGTTCATCCAAATTGTCTCGAGATGTACATTTTTCTCGTAACGTGAAACCTTATGGTCCAGATGACAGGTGAATGCTCGAACTTGCTAGATTATCAGAGAAGAAGGATTGCTTAGCTAACCTTGGAAACCAGGACATTGAGGCCGGCATGCTTATTGTCCCATCCGAACTCATTGATGTTCTCCGTAGCCCCAAGGGTCTGGCCATTGCTTTCGATGTAGTTAAGGTACATGTCGTCTTGGGTAGCTCTTCTCAGCCATGCCGCGCCCCATAGTAGTTCATCCTGTCCAATACAAATATAAACCCAATACAGTTAAAACCAAATCCGAACCTGTACTCGATATTAAGACGAAAATTTGATGGCAAGAGTCCAAACCTGATATCCATCAAAGTCGCAATAAAATGGACACACTCCTGCTTTGATATCCGGGTTATCGCTGTAAGCTCCTCTATTAGTATCCGCAAACTGGAATGCCCGGACGGCATTTCTCAATAACGTCTCAGAATATCCAGGGTCTATAGTCCGAAAAGCCATGGACGCAGCTGCCAGAGCTGCCGCAGTTTCTCCAGCAACATCAGAGGCTGCGTTCGGTGCTTCGACGACGTACGTTGTCCTAGGTGTGTCCATGTCTTCTGGTCTTTCCCAGCAACTGTGGTCAGTATTAGGATCACCAACCTGTTACACAAGATTGGATAGTTAACTGTTTAGTTACCTTTGATCACATTATTAAATAAGATTTAAGTTATAAGATCGAATTTGTCAAGTAGAATGGGCCTCGTCTAATGCAGAGATCGAGTGCGATTAAGAGTTAACTGTATTAATTATCATTCTTAGGACTGATAATTCCGAGAAGTATTCAAGAACATTCAACACTGCACAGAACCAAACTTACTACTCCGGTGATTTAAGCATTTTTCTGTTTAAGATAGCCGTGACCGCATTACATTCTCTAGCTAATCTCACTATGCATCGTTTTGCAAATTACTTTCGATGATACACTAAACTATTCATAGTTTTAACTTGTATTAGTATAATCTTATACATCAATTAGTCTTTCCGTATTAAAATTATTGAAATGTTTTGACTTTGCAAGTGTCGATGCAAAGTTTGACACGCGTGCAACGACGATCAAACATAGTTTTTTATAAATTTATCATGAAACATCAATTGTTGTATAAGTTATATATTTTAACATAATACGTATTGCGAAACGATTAAACATGATTTATATGAAAACGAAGCTTGTATTCATTTTTAGATAATAATATAATATATATATATATATATATTATATAATTAATATACAATTAAAGAGAAGGAGTTTTATATTCTCTTCGTGCTACACAAATTTCAACGGTCAGACCTTGACGTGAAAAAAAAAAAAAGAAGGAAAAATGTGAAAAAGAAAGAAGACATTGACGATCACAAATACCAAGTCGTACGGAATTCTAAAATTAACGAACAAAAACCACCGATAAAAAATATAATATAAAACGAAACTTATATTCATTTTTAGATAATAATATAAATATATATATATATATATATTACAATTAATATACAATTAAAGAGAAGGAGTTTTATATTCTCTTCGTGCTACACAAATTTCAACGGTCAGAGCTTGACGTGAAAAAAAAAAAAGGGAAAATGTGAAAAAGAAAGAAGACATTGACGATCGCAAATACCAAGTCGTACGGAATTCTAAAATTAACGAACAAAAACCACCGATAAAAAATATACAATTATAATAACAATGATAATCAAAATGACGGATATTATGCTTTCAGATGTTTAGTGAAAACCGACGGGTTGAGCACCCTATGGCACCAAGGCAAAGATTTACTTGGGTCATATGCGTGTAATATTTCTTACCGTAACATGACTGTGTTTCAATCATTAGAACAAGAATTGACGTATTCATGAATGTTACTGTATCAACTTGAAATATCAAGTATGATATGAACAAAACATTAATTTTGTTTTTAATTTTTTTTAGGGACTCCGAAAAATTGAAGATGTTGGGTTTGATGATGGGGCGCAGTAGGGAGGAATTTGAATAGGAGAGGACCTTTGGCGCCACCATCTCTCGGGCCTATAATTCAGCTGCACATGCCTTCTCTGTGCTACTACAATATAGGAAATCGGAGGGGCCAAACAGAGGTGGAAAAATTGACTAAAATGGTTTAATTTAATTTTTTTCCTTGTCTGAATTCTACTGCAATTTGTTCAGATTAAGTTTTTACGTAGATAGGAGTAATTTTTATTTTTATTTTTGCTGAATTCTATTACCATTTGTGAATAAAATCTACTATAAGTGTTAAAATTTTTTGTTTAAATACTCGTTTAGAAAAAAAAAAAATACATCATGTCTTAAAAAAAATTAAGATATCAAATTCGATTAAATAATTAAATTAAGCTTCGCATGTACTACAATGAAAGTATGTACGCAGTATACGTGCAGCGAGTTCAAGTTGGGAATATGAAACAGAAAACAACAGCGAGAAAACCGTCAATGAGAAAACAAACGAAAAACCGTGAAAAATGTGTTGGGTGGAGTGGAAACGACAGCGCCGATTTCGTCTGCGGCCGGCGAAGACGTTACAAAAGTAACTGCCACCACAATATTTTAGCATTACATTTTTCATTGGCATCTATCTTGTGGTCACGGACGAAATGTTAAATATATGTCATTTTACATATTTTTATTCCTTTTTAGCAACGTCGTTAGATTTATGTCATTTGGAGATAACCAAGGCACATTAAGGTTTTTAGAAAAACTAACGCATAAAGAGAAATGCATTTAAAATACTATTGTCATCCTAATCTGATTGATTTTGGAACTTGAATTAATTCCATCTTATTAAGGAAAATTTAGAGAGATGCTGGAAACACGGTACTACAATTAACAGCCTCATAATTTAAGCACTAATCACATTTCTAATTTACTACTGTTAGAGACAAACTAATTTGCTTTAGTCCTTTTTAAATACTTCCTCCGTTTTAAATATATTACAAATATAAAAATTATAATTATTTAATATATAAAAATTCAAAATATTCTTATTTTATTTCAAATTATCATTATCATTATTATTATTTCTTTATACGCTCACTCACGTTTTCCTCTTTATTCTAAAAAACAAAATTATCCACACAAAATCAACATTTATATTAATAATCGTGTCAAATCAAATTTTTATAAAAATATCTTACATATATTAATAATCGTATCAAATCAAACTTTCGTAAAAATGTCTTACTAGTAGTCACTTTCGTGTAGGCATTTACACTTTGTTTCTTAACCCATGATTTTCCATAAATGTCATGTGTTGTTTCATAACCATCTTAAATTAATTATCGAAAATGAGAGCTCCGGTACAATATCGTCGCTCTTGTTCCTTTCACCGATAATTCCCTTTACTAAAGACCCGATGCTAATGCAAAGGTGACACGAAACCAATAAAACCGATCAAACATCATTTTATAACAAACCTCCATCAACATCATAAAAGGATCGAACTTCATTTTACACTCACCTGAACGTAAATCCGATCAGGCAACTCCGCAATCGACTTCAACAAATACTCCGTCGCCCACCGCACCGCCACCGCCGCATTCCTCCTCTCCGCCGCCCCCATTCCCTCCCCGAACTCAATCAAGCTCCAAGCAAGCATCGTCGTCGTAAACGCCATCGGGAAATTGAACTTCACATTATCCCCCGCATCGTAGTACCCTCCGATCAAATCCACTCCCCTCTCCGACCCGTCCCTCAGGCCGGAGTCGCCGCGCCATTGGGCCCGTTGGTCGGAGGGGAGCGGGCCCGAGCGTTGGGCCTCGAAGAAGAGGATCGATTTCGAGAGCGCGTCGGCGTAGTCGTGATAGGAAAGGGAGAGTGGAGGGAGTGTGATGAGGAGGAGAGTGAAGAGGATGGAATGGGGCATTGTGGTGTGGAGTGTGGGTGGGGATTTTGGGGGTGTGGGTAGTGATTTTTGGGAGTGGAGGGAATGGGGGATTTGATATAGTTGTGGTGGAATGAGGAGGGGAAGGGGACAGGGGGTGTGTCAGTTGAGGTCACATGGAAAAAGGGAGAGGAGGAGGGGGGAGAGTGGTGATGGGGTCATGAAACTGAAGGTAGGGTTTAAGGAACATCGTAATATGTATTTTTTTCCTCTCGTAATATAATTAGTGATTTAATTTGATGTATATTTTTTTGAACGAACAATTTATAAATATGGTTGTAGCGTAATTGTTTTGGGAGGAATCAATCACTGGAAAAATGTTGCTTATACTCTTTGATAGAGGACAACATAAAACAATTTATGTTGCTCTATTTGAGTCATGTCCAGGTCAATTTTTCAAAGGATGTTTTTGTTTCGAGTTTTGTGAATGAAGTTGCGGTATCTTTTAGATGCTATGAGAGTTGAGACTCAAGGATGGTGTAACAATACCCTCAATTTTTTTTTTATAGAATTAATTAGATTCTTTTAAATTACCTGGATAATCCTATTTTTCGATGTCCTTAATGTCAAAGTAAAGCCCTTGCATTGGTTAACTTATATGCCAAAAGTGCTAGATGCAATTCTTTTTAAAACCATTTTTAAGCATATGGTTGTTACATATATAGAGTTCCAAAGTTATTATCGTTCTGAATATAATTGAAAGTTTAAATCAGTCGAGATTGAACATGTATAAGGAGAAAGTGAGGGTTGAACTTGAATAGATTGGGTCCTCATGCCATCATATTTCCCTTATATTGTTGAGATGTGAATAAATTGGTCCATAATCGGGGGAGTGTGTGTGTATTTATTGATACTGCAGTGATGTTGGTGGGGAGAGCATGAAATTGTAGTGAGCAATGTACTACTTAATTGTGTGTGTGTGGTCGGATTATAGGAAATCCCACCAAATCTATGTTAAAGTGATCAAAAATTTTAACAATAAGGAATTATAGGCCACGAGCGCATTCGATTGTTCCATTGGTATCGTTCCATATGATCTTTCATACACGATTCAGGAAGTATCAATTCGAATTGAAACATCGATTTCAGATGCATCTTCGTATAATGAAAACCGAATTCACTTTTGTGACATCTCATATGCCTCGCCCACGGGCTTTTGAGTCATGAATGAACAAATCCATTGATTCTTAGATGACAATACAATGTAGGCGCTTTAGAAAGCAAATAAATGGCAATCAAAACATCGAAATTCATCAGCAATTGTCAATGTCGTCAATGATTATGTCGGAACATGAAGAAAGTCGCTTGAAAATGGACCGAGGTCAAGATTCAGTGTCGTTTTTTTTCTATAGGTTCTGCATTTCAAGATTGCATTAGTCCTCGTTTCAAAGATTTCTTGGATCGTTCACGATCCCTTTGCTCACAACGGATCCGATTTCGTGCGTATTCATGTACATTAAAAGTCGATACATTGTGCTATCGTATTGCGTCACAGTTGCATGACGATGAGATCTTTGGTTCATAAACAAGCACCGCCATATAAATACAACATGCTGCACTTAACTACAAAGAGGTGCAAATTGAGCATCACATGACAGACAGTACATAGTTTGGTCCAGTTCTCCCGTGACATTTTGGGACTTCAGCTTTTCTTGTTCCAACAGCATTGTTTTACATATGTCTAAGATGCTTCAAAAATGAACTGCAAAACGTTGACAAAGATAAAGGGTTACACGTTATACGTGGTACTTGATGCATGTAGACGTCACATAGACAATGCATATTCGTATCATCGTATGAGACATGTATCATACACGAAGGAATGCCCGCCCAGGATGCAACTTCTGCGTAGCTTTCCTCGCGTTCAACAATTGTCACGAATCTGCAGAAACTAGTCCTACTCTTTACAGCACGGATGCGAAAAATACACACACTAAGGGCCGCGAGGACGTGCAACTTTATCAGGTTCCTGGATACACCACCAGGAATTCTGTAAAAACACAGGCAGACAACCTGGAGCTTGCTTGTTAACATAAACACTCTCCATGGTCCTGGCCACTTTGCTCTACCACAAAGGTAACTCTACTGGGCATGAAATTCAACTTCCAGCGTCTCCCTTTTCCCATTGGTATCGTCGAGAAGAAGTTTGGCGAACATGCTTTATCGTCGAGCATGGCATCAATACAGGAGAATCAGCTAGGATTAGCTTTGCGAACAATGCAAGCAAGGGAAACACACCCTTTACACTTCTGCACTACATGAGAACACTGACACTGTCAAAGAGAAGGAGATTCGGACCTTTTTTCACCCATATGGCCGCTGGAGTATGAGCATGTTCTACCAGATTCAAATGCAAATGAACTCCAGAAGAAAGATCTTCCACAAAATAATCACCCGCATTTTTCAGTATCATTCAGGTTTCATATTATTCAGGAAACCTCACATAATCCTATGGACTTTTCACCAAATAACAGAATCACAAAAATTGTCCTGACAGTATATGTGACCAAACCAAGTCCAATAAGAAACCCACCATACTTCACAAATTCCCATCTTCGGAGGCAAACCCAAAACACAACAAGCCAGCCATGTATCTAAATGTAGCATTCAAGACATAATCAATCAGTAAACAGAGAAAACTGCACCATAAAAACCGAACTCCATAGCATATCAGTATAGCCATCAGAAAGGCAAAAAAAAATTCATATTGGTGATTCGTGTTGTCAATTAAAAGCCGCCTAATCTGATTAGGCCTCGAGAAGATATGCGGTCATAAACAACTAAATGGAATTACGTGATAAACAACACTAAGCTTTACAAAATGCAAGGGGACAAAGATTCAAGAACTAGTCCGCGACAACTATAGAGCATTCACCCAATCTATCTTTCTTTCATCAGGCATCGCCAAAAACATTACCCTATACAACGGAGAATCATGAAACGCTTTCACTGCCTTCCCATATGCATTCCCGTGAATTCCCAAATCATCCAAGACCCTCAGACACTCCATGACAACAGTAAAATCATCTTTTGGCAGTATAGAAGAACGACTCCTTTTAATCTTTTTTGAGTTGAGAACTTCTACCAGGGGCTTGTTCTTAGATTCATTCGCAGCAACAACGATATGTGATGAGTTTGGACTGAAATTTCCATTGTCGACATCACCACCACCTTCGGTTTCACCTCTATCTTCTCCTTCAATTTCAGGTGGTGATGCGGTTAAAGGGTGGGCATCCCCGAAAATGAAACACAAATCTTCATACTCTTTACACCCTTTTCTCCTAAACCTCTTTGCCATCCTATGCACCTAAAGACAGTAAACAAATTCATCAGAACTCAAATCGATATAAAATTCCATTCACTCGCGGTGAAAAAAGATTTGAAAATGAGATAGTACCTTGAATATATCTCTCCAACACTCATCACTAGCAGCAACAATGCCCGTGTTATAGTCATAAGATATCCCGGGTTCTTTCAAAAGAGCCTTAAAATTCCTTTGTCTGCTCCTCAAACCATTATATTTGTTCTTCAATTGCAGAGGAGAGTAGACCTTCCCAACCTTCGCCACAATTCCGTATTCGATTGCCTTCCAACCAGACTTGGAAAAAGTGGAAGAAGTTCGATTCCCTTTTTTCACTTCTTCGACCATCAAAGCAATCAAATATTGTTCAATGGAATCAGTCCATACATCATTCTCCTCCCTTTCAGCATAATCATTCGCATCATTAGGATTTCCGATTTCTCCCATCCTTGACAAGAAACCAAATACATGATGCCATCAGACCAATAGAAAATGTAGCCACACGAAAGACCCTAGTTATACTAAATAAAAAGTGAACAATGAACATACAGAAAGTGAAAATTTATTCTAAATAAAGAAACCACTGGAACTAGAAAATCTGAAAATACAAGTCTGAAAGAGTATATGCATACCAAAAAATGATACAGTCACAACCAAACTGCAACGTGATTAATGAGATTCATTGCAGCACCGAGGACCTTTAAAATCAGAAACAACTTGGATTCGAGCATGTTCAAATCTCAACTTCTACTTAATTCACGACAATGTCTTTCGAGAAAATACAAGCTCCAACACTTGCCCATATTATCCTAAGGGCAGAACCATTTTGGTTAAGGCATCTGGTACGATAATAAATCAGTGCACAATGGACTTAGGCACTCACAGAACGCCCCATAACAAACAACTATGACCCTGTTTGGTACTGCTGTTGATACCTATTTTATGTTTCGTTTCTACGCAAACCAAACAGAACTACTGATATGGTTTATAGTGCTGTAAACGGAAGAATCAGAAAGAGAAAACATAAAGGTGAAAAAAGTTTTCTTTTCTTTTCATTTTCTTCTTTCTGTTTATGTTTTTGGTTTTCACTTTTTCAACAGACAATACCAAATAGCAAGTAAACAATCTCCTAGCACACTTCTCATCAAATCTCCCACTAACAAAAAAAAAAAAAAAAAAAAAAAAAACAGAAAACACACTGCCCAATTTACATGGATCATTCAAAACCCTAACTTTCATCTACCCATTTGAGATTTGAACATGAAATTGAAACCCATTTCAGTATTCATACACATGACCAAAGAATGCAGAACAAAACACACATTCACACAAAAACAGTGAGATATTGAATGTCGAGGAACATAAAAAAAGCACCTTTTTGTGTGAAGCAAACGAATCAGAAATCGAGGAGCATTGGATTTGATCGAAGTTGGTGGATTAGGAATCCTAATTTTGATCGCAAAATAATCTAAAAACGATTTTCTTTCGGGTCAAGAATCCGAAAACGTTTTTTTGGATATGAAGATTCGTTTTTGGATATAAAATTTTGAGAGATTTCCGGTTAACAAACTATGTTTTCAAATTCTGTTAATAAAATGAACTGTTTGATATGATTTCAAAATTGATTTTTTATTTGAATTATTTTGATAAGTATATTTGAATTTTTTTTAATTTTTTTTGAAAGTTACAATGATTGATTTTTTTTCTTCTTTATAATTATCTTAAGAACCACCTTTTCAATTCTGTTTTCTCAAAAAACAATTAATTAATACTTATTATGTAAAATGTCAGTATTCAAATATGAAATAAAATCAATTCCAAATTTATCCTCAGTCCTTTTAATAAACACATTTCAAAAAATCCGAAATCACTCTTCATCTCTCACATCTCCCCGCCCCTCCCGTAGTGTAAGAAACCCTACATCACAGCCACCATCGTCGTCGCTACCAAACGTCGTCATCACTGTCGTCCTAGGATCCGCCCTCTTTGTTATCGGGCCATTGCTTTGCCCATCTTTCCCGTCTCCGTTCTCCTCCACATCTTTCCTTCCTCTCCTACAGCACCAACAAGCCCTACATCTCGGCCACCCTATTATCGTTGTCATCCCCATCAGACATCGTCACACTACAAGAAAGTTTGCATCTATTGATAAATAAAATTGTCGCCTTAAATGCTTATTTCATCACTAGAAAATATTTTTGACAAAAAAAACTTCCGTCACATGAACGTCACGAAAAACCCGTCAAAGGTCATTCGAGACGAAAATAATGCTCCATCATCAAAGGTTTCACTCTCGGTGACAAATCCATATTTCTTTAAAAAAAATCTTGTGTGACAAAATATTCGTCACTTTTTTTGTCACTGAACTCTTAATTTTGTCACTAGTACTGTATAATTTTTTACGATACTTGTCACTAGAATCTATGTTTACAGACATTGTTTCGTCATTTTAGTTCATTATTTTACAACAATATTAGTCATTAAAGCTGGCTCATTTATGACAATATTTTTCACTAGAAATGATCAGCACCTATGGTTGTCTGTCATAATTTTTATTTTTATTTTTTTGGGCACAAAAAATTAAATACTGAAAGAGTAGAACTTACAAAGGAGTCCTCAATAACGTAAAGTTACAGCAACTTGATTTCATGACATTCAAAATGAAAAATACGTCATAGATTTCTAGCTTGGACAAATCAATAGCTGAAGTCATCAAATCGATTTCTTGCTAGCCACATAGGGATTTGAATGATCATCGATCCCCGTCCTCGAGACCCATATAGACGCTGCAAAAATATGAATAATTAATTTCAGCAAACAACTATATCAAAGCTAATGGAGAAAAAAAAAATCCTAAACGAGTTCATCCTCGACTACAGCCAAGAAATCTTCATTCTTAATTAATTTTCATATGAGACGGACATACTCACATATTTTGAGAACTTAACCTCGAGTTTATGAAATGACAATCATCTCTTAGTATCCCATCCGATACTCTAGCATCGCACAATTTATTGAGGCCTTGAGTACGACATTTAATGGTCGGGTTGGACTGAGATGATGCTCTGAAAATTCAAAGAAATGGCATCGATTAAGTATTATGTTTCATATTCAACAATAGAAACTACAAACAAGAAAAGGTAGCAAGACTTGACCTCCAACAAGTACTTGAGGATTAACACCACAAAGGTATTCGGTGAGGGAGGAAAACTGTGGAGAGGAAATGGCATTTGGACTTGAAGATCTAAAACAAAAGAATTATCAAAGGTAGAAGCAATTTGCGGGAAACAAATGACAGTTGTTCATGAACGGAAGACATGGAGGCTGTAGATGAAACGTGAGACCAAGAGGACGATGTGGAAAAAACTGCCAATCTAGAAAGGTCAAGAAAAACCATCAAATTAATAAAGATTTTCTTTGAAAAAAAAAATATCAAGATTCACGATGAGACATTGAATTATTTTTAAAAACATACTGAAATTTGTAGGTAACTTATCTTTTTCCAAATTATCGAAAAAAACCATACTAGTATTATCGCAGAATGGTTTACTCAAGACGAGGGTTAAAAAGGGTACTGCAATGATGTAATAGAATTTTAATTAATAGTGTAACGATGTAACAAAATTTTTATGAACAGTGAATTCAATGAAACCTCAAATAAGCTTCAAACTCAATAAACAAACTCGTGTGAAAATTTGCATTTGAATACAAAAACTAGCTAGCATTGTTACATTAACATCTAAAGAGATTTACAGTTATATAAACAAACGAAATAGTCTTATTAGATGATAATATGCATAAGATCTCAGAAATAATTTATAAATTTGATTTTCACTCAATTATTTATTGACAAAGTTGTTCTTTAACGTACACGGTAAGAGCAGTTAAATCAAACTATGATATACTTCTGGCACATCATTCTTGTTACCGAATGTTAATTCATTGTGGTGACAAATTAGTTTTTCGTCACAAAATGCGACTTTTTCAATGACCAAGTATTAAATTTGTCACTATAAGATACATTTTTCTTGATGTATAGAGTGTTTGCCACATATAACATCTTGTTCATGAAAAGGCTTATTTCCGTGACGAGCTTTGTTTTCGACATGGACGATTTATCACTAAATCGTCACATATAACTAGTTCTCACCCGTGACGATAACTCAAAGAATAACATTGGAGTACACTGACTCAAACAAAGCCACCAAAACTATTCAAGGAAGCAACGAATGATCTCAATGGATTAAAGAAGGGAAGCCATGTTCGACCTTCTCAATATTTTAAGAAAAAACGACCCACGATCCTACGGATCCTAAAAGAAACGTCAAAGTCGACCTTCACGGTTCAAAGACACAATATGCATTATTTGTTCGTTTTTCATTAGTTCACATCACATAAATGGTGCAACTAAGCTCTATAATGGTGCATATTTTTCCGGAAGGGTATTTATTTTACAATGACGCATATTCTAACCCATATAACCCCGAATACCCCATATTAAACATGAAAGACATTAATTTATCCTCGATCCCGATCTCAAATCAAGATATATTATTTATAATCGTAATCACCAAATATTATGCAACCCTTGTCATGATATTTCATCACCACACTTCCCTTTTCATTTAAATACACCTTAAGGCTTATATTGTTTCATCACTAAGACCTAACCTTCACAGTCACACATATAACACATGTGCACATATCAACATAACCAACATGCTTGTCGCGCACATCATCAGCATTTTTATGCTTCGTCTTTATATAGGCTTAAGCTATGCTCGCCAATACCCTAACACCAACGCCATCGCACACTTTCAGTCACACACGCCTTCAGTCACGCACGCCTTCGTCCATCATCAGCAGCAGCATATATATAACACCATAAACACACATATATAAGCACAGCCATGCCATACACACATTCTGCGACGCACTAACCAACCCATGCACACATATGTTCATCTACGCTCACGCATAAACAGCTGCGCAAACCTACCTCCTCTCCTTCACAGTTCATCACCACCCTTGCACAACATTCACAAACACATAGCTGCACAAACCATGCGCACACACGAGAAAACAAAAAACGCACACTCAAGAAGTCAAAGACGCACACACACATGGGATCGAGGCTAGGTTACCTCCCCGTTGAGTTATCCTGCTAAAAATCCAAGAATGGAGACGACACGCTATCGGGCCGCTATCGGCTGCTGATGGGCCTGTTGCCCCGCCACTGTTCGGGCTAATGTCTGGGCCGTGCGGACCGCTGCCCGGCTGGTGGCGAGGGAGGCTTCAAATGACATCTCCGGTGATGGGGAGATCGATGGTGGCCGGATCATGGCCGGACGAAGGTGATTCGTGGTGACTCAAGTGATGGTTTCGTGTTCGTTGACCGAGATCGCATCCGGGCTCATGGGCTCGTGGGTGGTCGGATCCGTACTCCTTGGCTTGGACGATCGCTGACGAGCTTTGACTGCAGCTCTCGGCGACGGACGACGGCGCGAGGCGGGATCTTGGTGGTGGTGCGAGATCGGGAGTGATGGTGGTTGAGGGAGATCACGTCCGGCGTAGTGGTGGCTTCCCTTGTCTGGGGAAGGTTGGCGGCGAGTGGGGAAGGCGACGAGGCGGCTGTCAGTGGTGGAGCTCGGTGGTTCGTGGTGGTTGGTGGATTGAGTGGTGGCGGGTTTGGTGAAGGATTGGAGGAAGGGGAGATGAGGGTGTGGGAGAGAATACGGGGAGATAAAAGGGTATTGGAGAGGACGAGGGAATAAGTGGGTGAGATTAATTTCTTTTTTTAAATATTTTATGGATTATATTTATTTGTGTTTTGTATGAGTTTTTTTTATAATTAATCATTATTTATTTAATTATCTCAGATATTTATATTCGTGTTTCGTTTAATAATCTTAAGTTTTCAAGCCTAAATTTGTAATTCTAAGGCGAAATTATTTTAACTTCGTAACATTCGTTACTCCAATCCTTTGTATAACGTTTCTTATTTAAGATTTTCTGTTCGCGCATTGTTTAAATACGTATCATACGTATATGTTATATTTACTTTAATTCACAAAAAATTTGGGTATTTAACACCTAATTTAAAGAGTTTCGTTTTATCATTAAACGATACAAAAATATATCATAAAAAGTCACGCTTTAAATTACATGATATAAACATCATTAATGTTACATGAAAATTGTATATAAAAAATAAGTTACATAAATTTTTTATTAAAAGAATTGTTTTGATCGTCGTGTTAAGTTTTGCTTCGTCACAGATCCGCCCAATCAAACTATCTCAACCTTTGTAAAATGAAAGACAATAATTTGTATACATCTTATCCCTCAGACATCCTTGATTTAGCTTGACTATGCTTCGTGCCACCGGATGAAGGAATTTGCCATGTACATGTTACGAGATATGTACTGAGACGTCTGTGTTTCCGACAGAAAGTAACAAATTCGCACCGTAACGAACTTTATAAAAGAACATTACACATTCCAATTGCAAGCTAAGATTCGCGGTGAGTCGTGATAACTTACAAGTATGCTACAAAACCAGTACTAATGGGAGTTTGGTGCAATGTTATAAAGTGGAGCAGTGCAGTCTGGTAGGTATAGGTGGTACTGACCGCGTATCATTGAAATTATAATATTTTTTTATCGTCTTATTTAAATTATAATTTTTTATTTATTAATTTTTTATATAAAAATATTAAATTATCCTTATTTTATATCATATCAATCCATCCATCATCATTTCTATTTCTTCTTTTCCTTACTCATTTATCTCACACATTCATAATAACAAAATTATCATTCCTTATTAATTTCGGATCAAACCATTATAATTTGAATGATATGAAATGAATGTTTTTGTACTATACCAAAAATTTAGCGTGACAATAATGAGTGTGACAATGATTGACCACTAAGCTCCATTAGAAATTGTTGCGTATACTACAACGTACTTGTGTGATGTGGGGTTAGCCTAACATGCAATGCGAAGTCGCTAACGTGGGAGGATGAATGAGATGATCAAATCCAGGCCTTCTTATAAACTTTTACTCGAAAATACGACTAATTACTAAGATTATTTTGAATTGGATTCAAGTTTTTATCATACGGAAGAGAGAAAGTTTGCCATAATCATAATTATGACCTAGATACGCATATCGTATTGCATATGATTTGTCGATAAATATCCGGATCCTGATGACATTACCACGACATTACGACTCCGACATGGGAGGATAATGTAAAGGATGGACGATGGGGTCCACCTTTCGACAAACAACGGCAAAAACTGCGACAAGTCCAACCGCACCTCTCTTTTGCCACTGTCCTATAACAGGCGTTAGAATAGTAAAATCATAATTATTGATCCCTAACTGTCACACATAATTTTTTGGTTAACCACATAGAGATATCAACAAATAATCTACCATTGTATTGGAAAATCCCAAAAACGAATATCTGAATTTCAATTTTCGAAGCAATTCAAATGTCCCCTCAACTAAATTCAATTCAAAATGAAACATATAACAAATCAAATTTTTATCCCAACAAATAAGATCGATTATATGAATACGATGACATCAAATTTGAACATGAGACACCAAATTTGAACATGAGACACCAAATTTGAACCAATCAGCCAATAAAAACAACAATAACCAAAAATAGAGTCAAGAAACGTGGTGAAAATTGAGCCAACCAACTAATAGAACATAAAAATGAACCATTTCAAACATATTTTTAACTACTCATCAAAGTTAACATCTATATTTTAGAAAAAATAAAATAAAATCCAACCACTACGAAACTAACACGCAACTACAATCATCTAGCAACCAAATCTATAAAAACCACACAAAATAAAAAAAAAATAATCATAACAATAATAATTATAATGAACTACCTCACTACCCTACACTACCCACCACAACAAATCCCTACCAACAACAAAACTTCACTCAACGTCATATCAAACCCTTAACCCGAACCCGGTTCAGGTTCACCCAACCCGGTTCAAAACAATCAAACCGAGAACCGCCAACTCCGGCCACAATCATCCCCTTCTCCTTCCTCATCTCGAGCACTTTCCGGTGACTATTCGAGTGAACCCCTCTCGCGAACGTCGGGCTACAAGCCGGTCTATACTCCGGATACAACCTACCTTTCTTGAACCGGACACCACAAGCATTGCACAATGTCTTCAGCCCGAGTGGACCGGCTCTCCATTGCGGGGTCTTCGTCACCTGACAGTGGCTACATCTTCGCTGAAACAATAAAACATCCGGTTCGCCGCTTTCCTTTACCTGAACCGGGTTCGGGTTCAAATTTCTCCCATTCTTGAGGGCCGGTTCAGTGAAATACATGAATGAGGGGACTTGAACCGGTTTGGACCGGGTTTGGAGGCGGCTTCTTTTGGGGAGTTTGCTTCTGGGTCTGACGGGGAATGCTGTGGGGATGAATGGGTATCGAATTTGGACCGCGTTTTTGATGGGTGATGGCCGGTTCGGACCAGGTTTGATAGGTGGGTATGTGAGCGTTGGTTCGGTGGTGACTGAGTCGTCCATCAAGTGTGACCAGAGTTCGAGGTCTTCCATGTCGTCGACCTGAAACATTCAAGATTGAATTTTTAGAACAAGATATCTGTAATTTTTGTAAGAAAAAAATGTAATTGTTGAAAATGGGTGAATGAGCACTTGTACTAGAGATTTCTGTGTGTAATTTTGAAACATTTCGTGAAGAAAAGGATACAATTGGCTCAAAAAATGAAAAATGTTGTCTTCTGCGAATTGAAGTAAAAGTTTCGCAGAAATGGTAATTTATTTACAAATAATCATAAAAGTTCTGAAGGAATTATGGAAAAAATATGTGAAAAACGATTAAAATTGGCTCCAAACGTGTTTGTCACCTGCAAATTGAACAAGAAGTTTCTTTTAAAAAAAATTGTTAATTTTTCACCAAAAAATCATGTAAACTTTAAAGAAAGGAAGAATTTTGCCACCTAAGATAAGTTCGTGAAATTTTTCAAAAACATAGTACAAAAGAGGCCAATTTCTTCCCCAAAAAAATGGGTTATCAGAAATTTTCATAAGAAACTCCACAATAAATGTTGCAATAACTATTTATTCAGCAAAATGGGTTTTCAAAAAACCATTTCTTTTTTCAAACCCACAACAAAAACTCTTCATTTAAACAAAAATTACGAAAAATCCCTCACCGGAAATTCCAGCTCACGGCCCGAAACAGCATCACACGACGAATTGGAGTTCCCATCATCAAGATTGTCAATCGACGACACAGACCCATCAAACGATTCCTTCTCCGCCTCTTCATCTTCCTCTTCAGACACACCTTCAATTACAACATCGGTGGGCAAATCAAAGAACTCGTCGACGGAGAAATCCTCCGCCGCCGGCAACCCACCAACGCCGCTGATGAATAATTCTCCCTCGCCGTGTTGAGGGTAGTTTTGGAAATTGACTGGTTTTGTGGGGAGTTGTGAGTAGAAACTTGATTTCAAAGCCTTTGCTTCAATGCACTCCATTTAACAATTGAAGCCAAATTCTAACTCAAGATGGAGTCTTTGAGGTGTAAATGAGGGAAACTGAAGTGGGTTTTTTGGTAGAATGGGAAATTTTGGAGAATGAGAAGGAGAGGAAACAAGCAAGGTGGAGAAAAGTGAGAAAGGAGAGAAATGGTGCAGGTGAGATGAAAGGGGTGAGTTAATGGGTTTATCTTCCCCTTTGTGGGTTTGTGTTTGTTCAAAAGTTGAAATTTACTTTGAATTTGGATTTTAATGTTTTTTTCTTGGTTGCGTTCTTTGTCATCTTTATTTGATTCCTTCTTGATGCTTTTTTGGTAATGTAAATATATTTTGTTTAACTGGAAAAAAGAGGATATCTATTTATTGTGTATGTGAGTCTTATCTGAGCTTTTTTTCTGGTTTAGTAATTCTTTGTAATTAAGGAATATATATAAGTGAAATGAAGATATCGATAAATTGTTTTTAATTTTTTAAAAAATCATAAAAATTGATATTTCTTTGGATCAAAAAATAAAAAAATATTATATTTGATTTAGATGACCTTATTCACTTAATCTTTCATCAACATGACGACACTATCAAATTTGTCACATAATGAAATTAACTAAAAGAAATCATTTCATTTAAGAAACTGAATTGTTGTTACGTTAATTAATAAAATAACAAAACAAATTAAATAATCATTAAAATGTTTCAATTTTAAAAAATATTTATTTTACGAATAAATAAGCTATAATTACTCCTGCAATGAAACAAAGAACATATTTTCCATAAATGACTCCTTATCTATGGGGAACAATTATTTGAATTACCCTCCTTTCCTTTGCTCTTACAATAATTTTCGTTCAAAGTGGTCACGCGGCGAAGATGCAAATCATGATGCAACTCATCCAATCTAATAAACTCCACTTGGCCACCTTCTTTTAGCGCGCGTGAGAATTTTGAGAACATGTACAACTGTTGCCTAGCTGTATTTGTGATCTTTCCTATACGGTGGATTATACGTACAAGTTCAATGATTTTTTTTCCAAATCATTTTTTTATTGTCTAAAAAATGAAAAAATAGAAAATAGAAAAAGTGTAACTGCGTTAAAAGTATCCATAAAAATATCTTATGTTCATAATTACTTTTTTCGTTTCGAATTAAATGAAACGATTTGATCCGACATACGATTTTATAACATGGGCTGAATTTGATTATTATATTATGTTATGTTTTTTTTATGATTGTGGCGGTTAATGCGAAAATATATGAGAGAATGAAAAGTTAGTGGGATGTGCTAGTAGTAGTGTGTTTTTTTTTATAATGAGGTTAATATGTTTAATTTAATAGTATTAACTTGATTCAAAATAAAAAAATAAAACAAGCTATATATATATTTTGAAACTATAAAAAAAAGTGTATGTAATATGATACGGAAAGAGTATTTCGTTTTTTATATTTGTATATACAAAACTATAGTAGACACTCATATAATATATTACTTCATACGTTCAAAATAAATTACGATGTTACGTAATTTGAGACATTAAACTGACTCAGGATTAAAATTTATAACTTAATTTATTATTAGTGTCTCGTAATAATTTTGTCAAAACGACGTTTGATAGTACTAAATCATAGATGTGATATAAAATGATGGTAATAATATTTAAACCCGAAAAACTAGCTTATTTAGAAAGTATTATAATTTATATGAGATATTTATTTTTAATAATGTGTTATAATTTATCTGAGACGAAGGGAATATCCAACAGAAGATTCACTTGCATTTTAATACTCTCTTCGTCCCACACATCTTATAACGATTTGACCTGAATTGGTTTTTTATAAGTGTATTGAATTTGATATATTTTGATTAGTACAGTATATTATGATTTTTGATGAAAGTGATAGCTTTGATGTGAAAGGATAAAAGAGAATGAGAGAGAAGATAGTGAAATGTAGTCGGATATTGTGATTATTTTAATATTCCATACGTCCCATAAAAAATACAACGTTGCATAATTACTGCACTATTCAACAAGTATTTTGAGAAACTTCGTTATTCGTGTTAACGACGTAAAAAAATTACATTACTGACTCGGATTTGAAGTATATAACTTAAATTATCATTACTATTTGACAACATCTTTGCAACGATGTTTGATCGTCCGTGGACGATTCGTATCTTCAATAACTTTATCACTTATATAAGTCCACGTTAACGTTTTTTATGAGACAGGGATAGTATAAAATCAAGAAAATAAAATAAGTGTTTCGAGATTTATGAGACGATTCAAAATAACAAGTGTTTCAAGAATTATGAGACGGATGAAGTATTAGTGTGAATTCTAAACAATAATTTTGTGAATTACTTCATTTATCCTAAATAAATTATAAAGACACACATATAATGATAAATATATAAAATATCTCAAAATTAATATATTTATTAAAATTATATCAAATTAATATATCATAGTTTATCTTTAAAAAAAACATCAAACTATAGTAAAGGGGTAGACGTTTGAGTGGGGATGGAAAGTGGGAGAATGGAGTTTGACTGAGAGAGAGTGGGGAAGCAGGTGACCTGTTTTCATTTTACAGGACGGAATCCCCGACATAACATTTCCACGTTGGATTTTGTCCACTCCTCAATTCCCACCTTCTCTGGTTGAAATTAATCTGTGTCATACGACCAAGATTTAATCAGTAATCCTATTAAACTGAATACTCCATCCGTATAAATTTGATCATCCGGATGTCACACGACATTTATTTACGTTAAGCATATTTCGATCATCGTGATACATAAGTCAAGGTCACTTCAAAAACCTCTGTACTTGGCTGTGTCTTAATCTTATTAAGACAGAAATATTTCTTCGTCACATAATATAAACACTTATTTATTTCGATTGTTTTTAAATATATTATATTCTTTCCATAATTTTTATACCAACACACACGTATTTCATATTACGGGTTTATGGGAATGATTTTATACTATAAAAAAAATTCATAACAAGATTGTTTCAGAATCTTCACATGAATATTTTCTTTTATGATATAAAATCAGATAACATGACTGATTTTAAATCAACCATATATTTTCATTTATATTATTCTATACGTATGAATAAAAGTCTCGTTTTCATTTAAAATCACGTTTGATCGTCTCGCAACATGTATTTGGTTGAAGTACGTAATTTACACAACCATTGATGTTTCACGATAAATTTAACAAAACTTATATTAGATCTTATTACACGCGTGCCAAATTTTGTATCGACCCGCGTGTCGGTCAATCTGTTATAATAATTTTGGGACGAAAGGAGTATTGAACAAACCTTTTCATAAAAAAATAAAAAATCAAAACAATCATTATCTGTTGCATTACATCTCATCATTCATAATCACAACTGTTGCAGTGAACCTCATTATTATTAAAAAATATTGATTCTTCATCAAATTCATCAAAAATTCAATAAAGACACAAATTCGTATATCGGATCAATCAATTATCTATATTATAGGATAGAGAAAGAGTATTTTACAACATGCATACGGAGACAAACTTGAATTAGCATTAAGGAATGATTAAATGATACTCTTTTGAAACTTTATTGGGGTAAAGGCGATGGAGAATTGAGAATTACATAAAGCAATGATACCATATCTGATATCTCCTCATATCTTCAAGTCCCCCTCCTTTTTTTTGCCCATCTATGACATGTACGAAGCACCAAAGAACAAATTAAACACTCGATGGATCACATCAATTTGGACTGTGATTAGCTGCTCAATCCATGCAGAAAATCAACAAATCCATTAACCCATGAGCTTAATCTAGGCAATACCCCGTGTAGTTCATTGCTGGACTCAACGTAATTCCCTGGAAAATGACTTAGTCATACAGTTCCTTTGAACTCATACGTATTACTAATAAGAAGCATTGTGCAAACACAGTTTTCTATCCTGTCAAAAACAGGTGGACCGCCCAAATTGGTGGGTGGCCAACCATTTTGTACTGGTCCTACTTTTTGAACTTAATCTAGAATAATAAATTGGTTTGATAATTTCATTTAGTTGGTACGTCACGTAAGTTTCACTTCGACATTATTTCTAAGTTAGCTATGTTTGGTTCAAATTCAACTTCAATGCTGGAGATGTAGATGCTGCAGTTCGTTAGATGCAACTAGTGTTGTCAATTTCCGGCCCCGCCTATCCGACATATGTCCGGACTCGGCCCGACCCAGTAGCCTTCAGACGGGCTTTTCGAAGTCCAGCCCATGGACACGGACCGAATCGGACATTGGTTTATAGCACTTATTGTCCGGCCCGGCCCAGAAAAAGAAAAAAAATGAAAGATATAGCAAAAATCGTTGACGTTTTTCATATCTTAATTTGATTTTTTTTATCCAGTGTTAATGTACTCGGAGTTTTGAAAAAACCGGTGATGTTTATCGTCAAAACCGTTGACGTTTTATGAAAAACGTCAACTGCTCTCAGTTTTTTTTTTTTGTTCGAAAATCGTTGACGGATTTAAGGAACCGTTCACGATTTTATGATTTGTAGGCAAAAACAAGGACGTGCTTCATAGAGTATCAAACCCTTCCACATGCGTTAAACATATACATTGATACTTGACATAATCCTTAAACAAAAATCATGAAAAAAGCTTACACATCGAATCAAATACGTCAAACAACAACCCAAATATCGAAATATCCAAATAACATATGAAATATCCAAACAAGTGAAGAACAATACAACTTGACAAACAATATCCAAACAAGTGAACAACAATCCAAACAAACAACAATAGAACTTAAAGGTAATAGAAGTCCAAACTAAAAGTTAGATAGAAGTCCAAACATAAAGT
>JAOVYX010000573.1:0-13506 GCA_035668315.1 Drosera spatulata
ACATGTATTTGGGACTGTAAGTTGTGACTATAGTACTGTTTGTGTTTTCCTTGACTTCTGTACTCCTAAAACCCGTTTGGTTGTTAGCCTTGTCACGGACCGGGTCCGTGACGGCATAACGCTCACGTGTCTGCCTATGTGGAAAGTCGTGGCGTTACACTCTTCTTCTCACACTTTGTCTCACTTCATCTTCTTCTTCCTCGCTCGATTTGTCCCACATTCGACAAGTGTACAAGCAAGAGCAATTCTACCGATTGTACGTGTTTTTGGCTTGTTTTGATCTTCACTTGAAACCCACTTTTCTTTACGTACGATTTGTAAAATTTCTCCGCCTTGTCCAATGACCCCCATATTTTACATTCAAAAGGTTCGGGACAATTAGATCCCGAGCTGGTTTCAATTGTGTCTTTGGTTGGATTCCTGTTCAGTATCTTAAAAAGATTATCAAAATAGTTAGATGCCATGTTTAGAGTGGATTTTGTGAAAATATTTGAGACAATGATGAACTGGATTTTGGAAAAATGTTCGATATACTACTGTGAATTGGTGTGTATTTCATTGCAGCTGAATTGAAATGGTAAAGACAACATACATGTGTCCAACAATAGTTGATTAGCAATAAAGTTGTCAGTCCTCTTCATCCTTTTAAGATAAAAACGGACAGCCTAAAAGTTAGTACTTTTATCACGTGTCTTTTTCTGAATGATATGAGTTTAACAAAATCAGCTTTTATCATATCCTGAAAAATGTGTAGTCCGCTTTTAAAGAAAATGGACTGGGAAAAAAAAAGTTTTTGCTATAAGCCCACCTAAATGGTGGAAAATCAATGCTTCGTCCGTTTTTTTTTTAAACGGACAAGTTGTGTCAAGGATAATGACACGTGTTTTCTCCTCATTTGTTGGTTGAACAATTAATTTATACTTATCTTTACCCTCCATTGAAATGTTAAACAGACATTTTGAATCATTGCAAATCTAATAATCCATACTCAAGGGTTCTTGGTACATCTTGGTGTTTTTCTCTCATCCTTCTTGCTTTAGGTGAATCTTAATCGTGGTTGAATGGGATGACGGGCTGTAAACGTTTCACCATTTCCATGTTTACAAGTTGTCATCTCGTTCCACCATGACTAAGATGTGTTTTTGATGAAAATGATAATCTCTACGAACAATAATTATTGTATGTTGATCATCATTCTTTGGGTGAAACTTAATCGACGTTGGAAGGGATAAAGCGCTGTAAACATCAATTCTTTTCGATGTTCATAGGTCTTCATCTCTTTAACCACTATTATATTATAAAACCATCCATTGTTTGTAGATGGACAAGACACGTGGCAATTTTTAAGAACTAAACTGTTTGTTTTCTCTTTAGACGGACGAGACACGTGGTAAATTTTGAGACTAAAACCTCCGTTTGAAAAAAAAAACCGGACTAATCATTTGTTTTCCCAACGAATTCAATGAATCTGTTTTGTCACATTAATTACCTTCTTATTGTCATTATCCGTCCAAAAAATAGACGGAGTATACTACACGTCTCATAAAAGGGAAGCTAAACAAGGATTTGTCTTTGTCACTACATATTCAAATCAGAATTATCTCCGGATATGCTCCATCAACAAATCTATGATTCGTGTCCATTCAATTCGATTGTGATATGAATACAGATCTGCTATTGAAGCATACTTGGAGGTTTATTTAAAGCTTATTATGAGGAACTATGGAGTCTTACAACCCAGATTATGTGCATAGCCTACATGTCTTTTCGTGCAGCTGTTTTTGAAGGCAATTGATTATTTACTTTCATAAAACAGCGCACGATAAGACATGTATCAATGCACGAAGTTTGCATCTAAACCTCATGGTGTTCGTTTGGCTTCTTCATATCTCCATTCAAATAGATCTTCAGTATTTCTCTAGATATAAATCTTAATCGTTGTTAGAAGGGATGATGGGCTGTATTTACATTTTGATGTTCATAGTTCATCATCCCTTTCAACAACAATTAAGATGACTAGTTGTCCGAGTAAAATACAACGGAGGAAAAAAATGAGTTTTAACTCTGTCCGTTTTCTTTTTTAACATACATACTCGTAGCAAGTTTTCAGTGTTTCAAGTATTTATGTCCATTTTTTTTCAACTGACATACACGTGGTATCATTGTTCACAGTTTTAACTCTGTCCATTTTCTTTTTAGACGGACGAGACACGTGGTAATTTTTTAGAAGTACTAAAACCTCTGTTTAAAAAATAAACAGACTAACCATTTGTTTTCCCATTGTTTTCAGCGAATCTGTTTTGTCACATTAATTTACTATTTCTTATCATCATTATCCGTCCAAAAAATAGACGGAGTATAATACAGGTCTTATAAAATGGAAGCTAAATAGGGATTTGTCTTTGCTACTGCATAATTCGAATCAAAGTGATCTCCAGATATACTCTATCAACAAATCCATGTTTCGTGTCCATTCGATTCGATTTTCATATGAATACTGTTGGAGCATACTTGGAGGTTTATTTAATGTTTGTTATGAGGAACTATGGAGTCCTACAACCCACAAATATATATATAAGGAAGAAAAGGCTCATGCAGCGTTGGCCAACTAATTACCATGATCTCTTTTTTAACCGTGGGATCAACTAACAAAAAGAAAAAAAATAAAAAATAAAAAAATGAAATTTCACATCTAGTTGATCTGATGGTTAAAAACAAGGTCGCGATAGCTTGTTGCCTAACGCTGCATTAGCTTCCTTTTTCCGTATATATATAAGAAAAATCATTGTTGCTGCAGCAGCAATCATGTTACCTGCTACAAACTACATCTCTTCTTTCCGTGAAATACATCTTGTTCTATTATGAACTGCAACTTAAAAGATAAAAAATGATGCAATTCACAATAAAACAAGAAACAGTTCATAGAAAGAAGTGGTGGAGTTTACAGCAACCATGTTGGCTGCTACTGCAACACCAACGACGCACCCAAATTTGATGCAGTAATTGCATCAAATTGCAACCAAGAAAGCTACAGCCCCTCTCACATGTTTTTAAAAAATTTTTATTTTTAAAATTTTAAATTTATTTGTTTTAAAAGTGATAGTTGTTTTCAAATTTGATGTGAGGGCTGCAGCTTCCTTGGCTATAGTTACTACAGCCCTATATATGTATATATGATTTTAAAGGGTTAAAGGCCCTTTTGTTAATTGGCCAAAGGGGTCAATCCTATCCATTGATTAAAAAAATAAAATGAATCCTCATCACTAAATTTTTAATCGCTAAAAGACATAATAGGGAGTTGAGAAAATCAATGACCAAGATTGATTTTCTGTAGTCAATTAGTTAAGGGGCCTTTACCCATATCTATATATATATATAATGAACTGTTCAGATTATTCGGATAATACTACAAATATGAAATAATTGGATAAAGTCATTTTTTCTCTCGTTAAATATTTATAAAAAGCAAAATTATGAAATTATCATGGCATACCCTAATATGCATATAAAATATGAATTCAATTTCATTGGTTTTTGTAAGGACAAATGATATATTTAGGGATAAGGTTTCGATATCTCCTAACCATGGGTGGTCAAGAGTTTAATATTTTCGAGGCATCGAATAAAAACTCTGGATTATAAATATAACTGCAATAAGACTGCTTACATCTTACGCATCGATCACATCTTATATTTGTTGGAGTTTTGGACTATGACTTCATATTTAACAATAACATTTTAAGACGATGCAAAAAGAGAGTTTCGTATCTATTGTTTTCTAATGATGTTCATAGTCCCCAACTAATCCTTTATGAATTTCGTTGACCAATAAAAAGAAGAAGGCAACACATGTGGCTTCAAAAATTTATGAATGGGTGAAAGTTACATAATAGTTAATGGACACCTAATATAACTCATTCTGTAATCTAGACCCGACATCGGTTTTATGAAACCGTTGTCAACATTCAATAATAAGTTTCTACCTAATGATTTAGTATCACTAGAAAGCTACTCCTTATGACACCTATATTTATGTGTCATTTGATAGCATTAAGGCATACGATAAGAAGAAAAGAAACAAAGAGACGCAAGAAAGAGTGTAAAGAAGATTGTGAAACTTCTCATTTGTTTCAAAGAAGACACACTTATCTTTACTTAGAGAGTGCATTCAAATCTCCTGATAAAGATCAAGATTTAGTGCTTTCTTTGATCTTGGAATTAGAGCTTCCTGGAGGTGGTTCGGATCGCGTCCTTGTACTGGATAGGGACCGAATAACACCTTAACAAGCAATGTTGCATCGTCAAGATTTTCAAACCTTATATTACTTTAGTTGTGCCCATTTTTCATTTGTACTCTAACAATCTTAAGGTGTTGCTCGAAAATGGACACTGCTAAGGCAATTGGTATGAATGGTTTGAAGTTGGAGAGCTTCAATGGTATTGACTACAATGCGTGGAGACACAAAATAGTCTTTGGCATGTAACTACTAAAGGTGTATCACGTTGTGTTCGAAGATTACCAGTTTTCACCAATGGTATCTTGAAGGAGGCTGTCGATTGGGCTCGAGACAATCACTTCTGCAAGAGTTATATATTGAACTATCTAGCGATCATTTGGCTGATGTCTACTCTAGGAAAGAAACGTAAAGGAAATATTGGCGGTCTTAGAAGCTCAATATAAGAATGAGGGGAAGCTATCTAAAACCCACCTCATTGACAGATTCCTAGACGTTCGCTTCTAGGAAGACATGGAGGTACTGCCATAAGTTAAGGCGTTTAAAGAGCTGGTGCTCAAACTGAAGAATGAAAAGATCAATCATTGAGTTTTTCTTATATGTGCAATAATCAATAAATTGCTCAAAATGGATGATGTTTTCTACCAAGATGTGCTGGAGAAAGGAACAAGTCTCACTTGAAAATCTGAAAAGAATCATTCGGATCAAGAATGATGCTAGAACTTGTGCTAAGAACGTGTTGTTATCAAAGCAGAAAGTCAATGCCAATGCAGTTCAGGTTGCTCCAAAAACCAGTCAAAAGAGGAGTTTTTCGAAGAAGAAGTTTCAAATCAATAAAGCTAAGTTTTAAAAGAAGCAATCTATCCAAAATAATCATGGTGCTCAAAGAAAGATTTCCAGCGTAAGGGAGGATGTTGTCACTGTGGCAAACCTGACCATTTGTCAAGATATTGCAGAATGCGTCAGAAGAATGACAATCATAGATCGAAAGAATCAGTCCATGCTGTTTCAAAAGATTTCGTCATGATGATCACTCAGGTGACCACTTCTCCCAGTATCACAGAATGATGGCTTGATATTAGGGCTTCATGCATGTTTGTGCCGATCGGTCACTACACTCCCGTTGCTGGGAATGTATCCATAACCATGAAAAATGGTGCACTCCCTAACATGCTGGGAAGTGGAGAGGTAGTACCCACCTTAACTTTTGGGAGGTCTCTAATTTTGACAAACATGAGACATGTGCCAACCATCACAAAGAACCTAGTCTTTGGGAGCCTTTTATGTGATGATGGAATGTGGCTTGACTTTCATAGCGATAAGGCTGTTCTTTTTGTAAAAATATGTTCTTCGAAAAGGCATATCAAAAGGATGGTATGTATCTAATTAGCACCATTGTCTCCAATTCCAATATTAATAAGTTGAAGATTCTGATTATCCTGTTGTGCTATGGCATCATAGACTTGGTCATATCAATTAGAAAATTACATGATGCGTGTAAGCGGGGTATTATACCCAACTACGGGGATAGAAAACCCGACAAATGTGAGGTCTGTGTGCTAGCCTAAATCACACGAAAGTCATTTACTATGGTCTCAAGAAGTACAAAGCCGTTGGACTTGATTCACTCCGATGTGTGTGACTTCAAGAGTTTTGTCACAAGAGAAGGCATGAAGTACTTTGTGACCTTCAGTGACGATAGCTCGAGATTTTGTCACGTATATTTATTTGAACCCAAAGATGAAGTCTTTGGAAAAATCTTGAAATTTCAAGATAGAGCGGAGAAGCAGCTCGAACGTCATATGAAAAACCTCAGAAGTGGTCGTGGGAGGCAAATATGGCTCAAAGACGACAATAATAGTTCAAAGTGTAATGCTATGGATTTGTCGCTTCGTACTTTTTTTGGATTCTTTTGTTCTTTTTTTTTTTTTTTGGTTATCATATGAACATTTTTTTCATATACGATATTATGTTAAAGTTTCTTTCACCTAAATAAAGCAATTTGTAAGATAAATTCTTTTCAGATTACAAAGCTATATTTTGTCAACACTAGAGTTTTATATAGTATGACTAATTACTTATAAAACTTCTAATGTATCAAGACTAATAAAATTAAAGAAAAACTATGTTTTGAGAATATGTTGTTAAGTTGATTATATTAAACACAATTGATATCTCCTATAGTCTTTTCAAAGATTAGGATTTAGGGTTATGGCTAGGGTTTAATTTTAGTCTGGTCAAAGAATAACAATGGATTCGTAACGAAAAACTATAGTAACGTTTTTGCGACCGATCCATCTCTTAATTATGTGCTTTCATTTTTAGAGAAAAAGTTGAAATTTATATGTTATAATTTAGCGATGAATCCGTCGCAACCCTTTTAAAACTTTATAACTTCAAAATTATAAAATTCAAAATTTTTAAACTTAAATTTTTGACCAATAAAGTTTAGCCATCGATCCTCCGCAAATATATTATAATTAGTACCTTAAATTATTATATTATGACAATAATAGTTTTAAGTATTTAATAAAAGGAAATGCTCAATTTCTAGATGGGCACCGTCGCTACATTTCCGAGTTTGCGACCGATCCGTTGCTAAGTATTTTTTTTTTGAATTTCTTTTTTTTTTGTTATCATATCAACATTTTTTCCATATATAATGTTATGCTTAAGTTTTTTACACCAAAATAAAGCAATTTGTTAAGATTAAATTTTTTTACATTACAAAGTTACATTTTATTAACATTAGATTTTTATAGGGGTTACCTTTTGTGCTGTAAAAGGTGCCCAAGAAGCTGTTGTAAGAGTCAAAACTATCATGATTAAGAAAACATGTTGAAGGAGATAAAAATTACAGAAAATTACCCAAACCTATACCTTTCTAAAACTATTCCCAAAAAACTACACACGGAATTTTATTCCCCAAAAAATACAATTTCATCTCATTCACCTACTCTCCTTCCTCCTCGTCAATCTTCTCCGTTTCCCCACAATACAGGCCGTCGCCGTTGTCTCCACCTTCACCACCGCATCCCTCCCTCACCTCCGTCATCGCCACCGCCCCCTCCCTCTCTCCCCACTCTGACTTCCGACATGTTTCAAGCGAGGCTGCTCTGAATTGTTTGAGGTTGTTCCTCGCGCGATGAGAAGGGAACGCACTCGCTTTCTCTCGTCTCCGATAAGTCTCCGCCTCTACACGCCATCTCAGCTTGAAGGGCTCGTGAGCGTGATTCGATGTATTGAGCTCTTGATTCGGAAGCCAGGTCGTACAGATCTGAAAAAGAAGGACGGTCGGGCTCTGTTTGCTGTGGAGCTGGCTTCGATTTACTTAGGCGAAGTCGCAGACGATGTGAGTGCGATCTCTGGGATGGATGAGATTTGTAGGTGAGGGTGAGGCAGTGGTGGTGGTGGAGAGGATGGGACGAAGGTGAAAGCTATGGAGGTGGAGGAGGAGAGGAGTGAGGGAGATTAGAAAGAAATGCGACAATGGTGGTGGAAGTGGTGGCGGTGGTGATGGAGAAGAGGGGAAAGAGGAGGTGTGGTGTTTGGGTTAGTAGCAGTTTTTGGGGTGGCGGTGGTGGATTATGGACTTCCATTGATTAGTCACAAGGATATGCAACTGGCGCTCTGTGTTGGGAAACTGACGCTCTGTGTTTGGAAAAAAAAAAAACACAGAGCGCTTGAGTAAAGTGAAGCTCTGTTTCGAAACAGAGCGCCTGAGTAAAGTGACGCTCTGTTTCGAAACAGAGCGCCTTAGTAAAGTGACGCTCTGTTTTTTCTTCCATCAGGTGCTTTATTTTTTTTTTTTTCAGGCGCTCTGTGCTACAAAACAGGCGCTCTGTGCTACAAAACAGATGCTCTGTTTTGGGATTCCGACGAGATAGTTGATTCCGGCAACGTCTCCAGCGGGGGGCCACAGGCGCTCCATGCTACAGTACAGATGTTTGTTTTGGGATTTCGATGATTTGATCAGATTCCGACAACGTCTCCAGTGAGGTGGCCGGATTCCGACAACGTCTCCGACAAGATGGCCGGATTCCGACAAGAGTCCTACGACAGTTGCCGGATTCTGGCAAGATTCCGACGACAGTGGCCGTATTCTGACAAGATTCCGACGACGGATGGATGATATAAGGGGACAGGGTAGGGTTGAGAATAGGGCTAGATATTTAAATGAGATGGATGGATTGCATGTTTTTGAAATCTAGATTCCTTATGCATCTTTTTGTTATTTTTTTCAAGTTTTTGGAATTTAAATTCATTAAGTTTTTGTAAAAATCCCTAAAAATTATCACTTTTGTTATAACCCATGTCACAAAAGCAAAATTTCCTCAAACAGAGAGAAAACCATTATCTTGGATGTCATGATTCGTTTTTTTTTTTTTTTTTTTTTTTTTTGTTTTGCCCTTCGCAGCGCGGTATTGGACTGCCTTTTCTAGCATTAAAGATTTTCTCATTTTTATATGTTACTAATTACTTATAAAAAAATATAATGTATCAAAACCAATAAAATTAAAGATTTTTTTTTTTGAGAATATCTTGTTACGTTAATGATGTTAAATACAATTGATATCTTCTAAACTCGTTCAAAGGTTAGGATTTTTGGTTTATGGTTTCGGGTTAGGGTTTAAGTTTTATTTTTATTTTGCAGGTCAAAGGGTGTCGACGGATCCGTAGCAAAGTAGATGTTGGTGCGATAAAATCCGTTGTAACTTTGTATTTAAATTTGGGTTAAAATATTGGGAGAATTCTCGATAGGTACCCATATGGAGCTTTAATTACACAATAATATCCCACTATTGTTTCATCCGTATTAGGTACCCCATAATCAATTAGGAGATCCTTTCCCCAAATATAACTATTCCATCCAAAATTGAATTTTCTAAAATTAATTATTTTTAAATCCAACGATGATGACAACAACGAACTGATGACCGACCACCGACGACAAGAACGACGAAACGACGACGACGTTGATAAACTCACAACGACTACGATGGTGACGAACTAGCGACGACGACGACGAACTGACAGCGATGACGTCGATGAACTAATGACAACGACAAACTAATGACGACGATGAAATGCCAACAACGATTGGTGGGCAATGGACTAACGATAAGGACGATGACAACGAACTAACGCCTACAATGATGAACTAACGATGACGACGATGAGGAGGAACTGCAAATGATGTCGATCGGACGATGACGACGAGCTAAAGACGAGTATGACAACGAACTAAAGACGAGGACCACGGCGACGACGAACTAACGAGGGCGACGGTGATGAACCGACGATATTATAATGACTTTGAATGATGATAAACAATGAGCATCTTTGTTTTGAGAATCAGTTTCAAAATGGTTTAAACACACGTAATGTGTTACAAATCAGGAAAAATGCAAGATCATGCTTATCAAAATTAATTGGCAAAGAAATCAAATTGAATCCAAAAATAAAATTTTTTGATAAAAAAAAAATATAAAGGGTTATATTGCAAATCAGGTAAAGTGCAGTTTGATTTAAAAAAAAAAAAAAAACGAGTTGATGCGATACTTCCATGAAAAAAATAAATGAGATGATATCTATCGATATTTTTTTTATTAGGTGACATCTACAAAAAAAAACATTTCTCAAATATTTAATTAAAAAATATTAATCTTTTTTACAGAATAAGTTGTTGAGATGGAATCCGTCGTCTTTTTGTTTGACCTTAATTCAACAATTACCCCTAATTTCTCCCATTTCCCTTCAATACTCATCTCGAGCCGCTATCAACTACCTCCACCAAACCACTTCCTCACCAATTAACTCGCAACCATCGCCATCACCACCCGCAGTCTCGTCAACCATGCGCGTCCTATCACGGTCAACCTCCACCGCCACCAACGACTCCTCTCCTCGATCTCTTCTCCAACCCCCGACACCGCCGCACCACCGTCCCCCACTCTTGCAGCCACCCGACGTCGACGAGGAGGAGCCGACAACCACCCCCAACCTGCGCATGCCTATTAGCAATAGCATCTGACCACTGCCATTTTCCTTCTCTTTGATCTAATCCATTTTGATTGTTGGGTGATGTTGGTTTGATGGGTTTGTGTTGATTTGGGGTTTCCATGAGGGTTTGTTGATCTTTGATGATGGGTTTGATGAGTGGATTTTGCGTATGATTTCTGGGAGTGATGACAAAATGGTGGATAATGGCGGCGGCGTTTTCATGTTGTTAGTCTCGAATAATGGGATAGATGTTTGATTTGTTGATGTTTATGATGATTTTTAGATAAGGGTGAAGGATTTGCTTGATTTTGTATTACGATTCAATAATGCTAGTATGTTTGATTTGTTTTCTACTTGGTTTTTTTTAATGTTAGGCCTATGTTGATGTTAGGGATAGATCCCTGATTTTGTATTAGGATTCAATAAGGCTGCTTGGTTTTGTATTAGGATTTTCTTATGTTGATGGTAGGCTTCTTAGGGTAATTAATCAGTTTTAGAGTAAATGTATTAGGATAGTTACTTGAGGTGGTGCTTTGTGATAGTCTCTTTATTGATGTTAGGCTTATAGGATGTTAATCTTGTCTTAGCATCTCATTATTTCACTAATATAAGGGAACAAATATCATTTTTATCATAAGGGAATAAACAAGGGAACATAAATATATTATTTAACTAATATGACTTAACTTCTATTATTTGTTTCAGTGTAGAAATCTGATCGATATGGAGTTGTATCGATCTTGGATGTATGAACAACTGGATGAACCATATTTGAATCCATGGTTTGTTAAAGGGATCGAAGAGTCTGTCAAGAATGCTCTTCAACATGACGAGGATCTTTTCTCAGAACGTTTAAGATGTCCTTGTACGAAGTATAAGAATGGTAGATTCCAAATAGTAGATGATCTGAAGTATCATCTTGTTACTAGGCGCTTCCAAAAAAGACTATTATGTTTGGGTCTATCATGACGAAACATGGGGGGCAGAACCTCAAGTAGATGTTGCTGGACCATGTAATGTCTATCAACCTCCGAACAACTACGAGAATATGTTGTTTGATGCTATCCTGCAGAATATTATAAAGAGACCGAGGCTGTAAATGAACGTGAATATGATGAGGGTCGTCTTTCGAAATCCAAGCATTACTTTGACATGTTGAATGTCTCTCAATCTTCCCTGTACGATGGTTGTAAATTCTCTATTGGCCGTTCCTTCTTGATTTTTGACTTTGAAATGGGAATATAACCCCCCTCATAGAGCGATGGATGGAATTTGCAAGCTATTGAAAGCCGTGTGTTTTCCCGATAATATCATGAAGGACGGGACGTATAACATCTAGTCTTTGATGAAAGGGTGCAACTTCCTATGAATAAGATTAATTATTATCCGAACGGTTATATTCTATTCTCAAAAGATTCCGTGGGATTGGAAAGATGCTCCATATGTATTACAGACCGATTCAAGGAGAAGAGAAGATCTAAGAAGCGTTCTAGTGTGAGTGTTCTGTGATATTTTTCGATAACCCCTAGACTCCAACAACTATATGCTAACAGTTCAACCAGTGAGAACATGACTTGGCATGCTTCTTCTCGATCTGACGGCATAATGGCATATTCTTCTGAGAGCGAGGTTTGGAAACACTTGGATCAAATTTTTTCGTCCTTTAGGGCGAAGTCACGCAACATTCGTCTCGGACTTTGATCGATGGGTTTGCACCATTTGGGAAGTTTGGAAAGGAATTGTAAAGCCCAAAAAATTTCGATCAAATAAATATAAAAATTATGATCAAATAATAGTTCGAAAATTAATAAACGTAACGAAAATATGCGTTTTCTCTTTTATAATAAATTAAAAGTAAGAAACAAATCTCGTTTCAAGTTTTGAGACGTAACATTACGCTCATAACTTTGAAATTTGTGACGAAGTTGGGATAACTTTTGTCGTGAAAAAATTTGAAAAATTATATATTAATTAAGAACATGATTTTTCGAGCGTGGTGGTAAAATTTGAGCGAAGGTTGTGGGAGATGTGGGATTAACTGGTCCTGCGATTAAACGAAACGGGTATGTTTTTTGAATTATCCCACCAACTTCCCTTTCCCTCTCTTTTCCTCCCACAACACCCACTCCACCACCAAGCTCACTACGCCTAACTCCACCACCAAGTTCACTATGCCTAACTCTTTCACCAAGCCCATTAAACCCACTCCACCACCAAGCCCACTACACCCACTCCACTACCAAGCCCATATCTTCTCCACCCAACATCAACACCAAGACTCCCTCACTCTCCTCTTCACTTTCCTCTCTTCTTTCTCTTGTTCTCTCTTCTCCTTGTTATTCTTTTGGCTCAAGTAACACAATAAGGTGGTAGAGAAGACAAAGACGCAGGGAGTATCATCATCAGAGGAAGGAGAATAGACCGGGAGAGGGGGACACGAGCCACAAAATAAGGAAGAGTGAAACCGAGCTAACCATACCAAGTCAAACCCGGCTCAAAATCGTTTTAACAAGAGGGTAAGCGCTGTGAATCTCATAGCTTAATCTCATACACTCTATTTGTAGTTAATAACAAAAGAAACAGTAAGGAAAACAAGCCACAGATGGTTGAAATGCGTTTATACGCTAAAAGACGAGTTATGCTCATGAGACCCGGAAACCTATGATTTTATGTATCAAACAAGTTTAAAACTGAAAAAACATAACAATAACTAAATAAATGTTATGTTTATGAAGTTTTAGATCATTTGGGATTGAATTGATTGGGTAAAACATAAAAAGGTAGCAAACCAACCATACCAGTTTCTGGATAGCTTTGACATTCGACATTAGAACATGTTTTGACCCTAGTTAGAGCCTGATTCAGCAAATATGTCTCAAAACAAAGTTGTAGAGGACTTCCTGAAATTTCCAATGAATCAAGAATCACCCAGTTTGGTTTAGAAACAATAAAGTTATGCGCATTTGAAGTCAGGCCAGAAAATCTGGAAAAATTGTTGAAGCCTCGCGTCATTTTTACTATCATTGAGAGAAAGTAATCTTTATGGTTAGAGATTTTATGAAAAAAATACACTCTTTAATAAATTATAATATTAATATATGTTGAATCCTCATATGTTTAGTTTCTATACAAGTTAAGAAATCATGATTCAGAGATGAGAATCTTAAGTTATAAATCAAATCGTACGGATGTGTTAATCTGTAAAAACTGGTTACAGAGATGAATTTGTTACTTTATATAAAATTATATAGGAAGTTTTAAAAGACAA
>JAOVYX010000574.1:0-13505 GCA_035668315.1 Drosera spatulata
AAAATACATTAGCGACGGATGTTTTCGTTTTAGCGACGGAAAAATTCCGTAGCTAAAACGAAGAATTTTTGTAGTGGGAAAACAAGAAGGATAACAACAAAAACGTCCATATGAAGATCCATATGCACCATCTTATATGCAATCAGAGGGAAACAATACAAAAGGTCGAGAAACGGGTTATACAATAAGTAGCATCGCTAGTGGCAGTGAGGTTGGTGCGAAAATAGATTTAAAAGTTCAAAAATTAGATCAACCATCCATAAGAAGTATGATGGCCGGTAAAGAAGCGAAGTGGAGAACAGATATGGTTGTCGCTAGAGTTTTATATGATGCTTGTATACCTTTTAATGCTACAAATTCCATTTATTTTGAGCCAATGTTTGATGCTATGGCTAGATTTGGTTTAGGGTATAAGGTGTCATCTTATCATGATATACGGGTAAATCTGCTCAAGGATATGAAAAATGAAGTGCGGTTATTTGTTGATACTTTGCGTTCTGTTTAGTCTAAGTGTTGGATGTACGATAATGGGAGATAGATGGACTGATGGTAGGCAAGGAACTTTGATCAATTTTCTCGTATATTGTCAACGCGGAATTGTATTTGTCAAGTCTGTTGATGCTTCTAATGCGGTGAAAACTGGAGAGCATTTGTTTAGGCTATTTGAAGAAGTTATTGAGTGGGTTAGACCAAGCAATATCATCCATATGGTGACCGATAATGGAGCTAACTATGTTCTTGCAGGGAAAAAGTTGTCTAAGCAATATTAGTTGACCTCCTTGTGCTGCACAGCCTGAACTTGATATCATGCAATATTTCACGTATGGATCATATTTCTGAAGTAGCTAGAAAAGCATCAAATATAACGGTATATATCCATAATCATGGATGGTTGTTGGCTTGGTTAAGAAAGAGAAAAGGCTGGACAAAAATCCTTCGTCCCGGTGCTACTCGTTTTGCTACTACTTTCATTGCATTGCATAGCATCCATGATCATATGCATGACTTGCAAACATTCATGACTAGCAAAGATTTCAAGGAGTCCAGATATGCGAAAGAAGTGAAAGCTAAAGTGGTTCAAGAAATAATAATCTTGGATAAGGACTTTTGGAAAGATTATCTTCTGATCACTAAAGTTGTGGAGCCTTTGATGCGAGTTTTGGGGATTGTTGATATGGATGAGAAGCCTTCTATTGGATATGTACATGATGGCATGTTCAAAGCACGAAAGTCCATTAAGAAATTATTCAAGAATCGAAAAAGCTTGTATAAACCATATACGAAGATCATCAAGGATCGATGGGATAGGCAACTACGTCGAGATGTTCATGCCACGACTTATTAGTTAAACCCGACTTTCCAATATGATCAAGAATCTTTTTGTGGCAAGCCTGAGGTAATGAGTGGCCTTCTTGATGTTATAGAGTCTAAAAGAATTGGAAGTAAAAAGAAGTTATTGGATGACACTAGATTATTTCGGAATAGACTTTAAAAGTGTGGTAGGAAACTTGCTTTAACCACATCAAAGACTACACAACCTGGTAAGTTCAGTTCTAATTTTCTAGTTAATTTTATTTAGGATTTTCAGCTTCTTAAGTTAACTTCTCTTTATATGTTCTAGTCATGCATACTTGTATATTGTTTTATTTATAGATGAATGGTTGAAGTTATTTGGATCTAATGCACCAAACTTGCAAAAACTAGTAGTTTGAATTCTAAACAAACAAGCAGCTTTTCCGGCAGTGAAAGAAACTGGAATGTGTTTGAATGTATACACACTAAAAAGAGGAATCGATTAGAGCATCAAATTCTACAAAAAGATTGTAAATTAGGTACAAGTCAATTCCGTTGCAAATCCGTCGCAAAAGAGATTTTGCGATCCTCAAAACTAGATTTTTGTGACTCCCTTGGTTAGCATATCCGCTGCGTTGTCCTTTGTGTGTACCCTCCATAAATCTATGTCTTTAGAATCCATCCATTCTTGGATCTTATGAAATCGCACATCAATATGTTTTGTCCGAGCATGATAAACCTGATTCTTGACCAAATAGATTGCACTCTGACTGTCACAAAACAAGCAAACGCCATTCTCCTGCTTAAAACCAAGTTCCCGCACTATATTCCTGAGCCATATAGCCTCCTTCTTGTCTCAGTGAAAGCCATATACTCTGTCTCGGTAGTGGACAAAGCAACCTTATCCCGCAGGACTGACCTCCAACTCACAGGACCACCATTGAAAGTAAACATATACCCGCTGGTAGACCTTCTGGAATCCAAATCACCTGCATAGTCTGCATCCACCATTCCACCTACATCACTCTTCGTATCCTGGCCATTAAACAAGATGCCATAATCTGTGGTTTCAGCCAAGTACCACAGAATCCATTTCACAGCATCCTAATGCTCTCTTCCTGGATTACCCATATACCTGTTAACTACACCAACAACTTGAGCAATATATGGGCGAGTACATACCATAGCGTACATGAGACACCCTACCCCATTAGCATACGGCGCAAGAGACATACGCTCCACCTCTTCCTCTGAATCTGGACACTGTTGAGTTGACAACTTAAACTGAGCACTCAAAGGAATTGCAACTGATTTTGTGTTCTTCATATTGAACCTCACCAAAATCTTCTCAATGTAGCCTCTCTGAGTAAGCCACAACTTTTTTGATCCTCTATCACAGACAATCTCCATGCCTAAGATCTTTTTCGCAGCACCAAGATCCTTCATCTCAAATTCTGAGCCCAATATCTGCTTCAACTGAAGAATTGCATCTCTATTCTTCGAAGCAATTAACATGTTATCTACATAGAGACTAAGCAGCACAATAGAACCATCATCACAAAAGCGGAAATAGACACAAGGGTCATACTCACTGCGCGAATATCAGTGTGAAACAATGAAACCATCAAATCGTTTGTACCACTGTCTTAGAGAATGCTTCAGGCCATACAACGACCGCTTCAGCTTGCAAACCAGCCCTTCTTTACCAGGCTCCATGAACCCCTTTGGCTGATTCATGTAGATGGTCTCCTCTAAGAAATCGTGAAGAAAAGCAGTCTTCACGTCCATCTGCTCTATCTCCATATCAAATGCTGCGACTAATGCCAAAATCAATTGAATAGATGTGTACTTCACCACATGAGAAAAGATCTCGTTGTAGTCTATACCTCTTTTCTGAGAAAAACCCTTAGCCACTAAACGAGCTTTGTATTTCTCGCCCTCCTTAATTCTGAGCACCCACTTGCAACCAACTGGCTTCTTTCCTTCTGGAAGTTTCACCAACTCCCAAGTTTGGTTCTTTTTGAGTGACTCCATTTCCTCCACCATAGCTGTCAACTATTTATCACGATCATCAGAATTGATAGCCTCATGGTAAGAAATAGGATCATCTCCACCAGCAACCAATGCGAAAGCAAACATGTCTTCAAAACCATATCTCTTAGGAGCCTTCGGATTCCGCTTATCTCTACCAAAGACAATACTGTAGGACTCCTGCTGTTGCACTGGGCCTGTATCGGCTACAACATGCTCAACCTGGTCATCTTGAACTAATAACCAAACTCTGTCGAGCCCTGCTGATCAGAAATCTGCTCATTTATCTCTAGAAGCTCTATCTCGATCTGCTTCTCCTTGACATTAACTTCCCCATTGTTTTGTTTTACCATGTGATCCTCATCAAAGGCCACATCTCTGCTGATCACTTTCTTCTTTGCTACAGGATCCCACAACCTGTAGCCTTTCATATCATTCTCATATCCAAGAAAGATGCATTGCTTTGATCTAACATCTATCTTAGATCTCTCAAAACTCTGCATGTGAACATAGACAGGACACCCAAAAACTCTCAGCATAGAATAATCAAAAGGTTTTCCAAACCATACCTCTTCTAGAATGCGATGATCAATGGCTGAAGAAGGACTTTGTTGATAAGATAACAAGCTGTGTTAGCAGCCTCTGCCCAAAAGTTCTTAGGTAAACCAGTATTCAACCTCATGTATCTAGCTCTCTCCAGCAAAGTCCTGTTCATCCTTTTAGATACTCCATTCTGCTCTGGCGTACCTCTGACCGTGAAGCGTCTGATGATACCGTCATCTTTGCAGAACTGAACAAACTGACCATCTGTGTACTCTGTGCCATTATCGGATCTGAGACACTTCAGCTTCTTCCCTGGCTGAGTCTCAACTTGTACTTTCCACTGTTTGAAGATGCTGAACACCTCTGACTTCTGCTTCATGAAGTATACCCAAACTCTCCTAGAGTAGTCATCAATGAAGCTCACAGAATACTGTGCTCCACCTAATGAAATGTCCTTGATAGGCCCCCAGACATCGGAATGTACATAATCTAACACCTCCTTGTTAGAATGAGATGCTGTCTTAAAGCTCATACGACGTTGCTTCCCAAGAACACAAAATTTGCAGAATTCTAGCTCACCTGATTTCACCCCCTTCAACAAATTTCTCTTGTGAAGATGTCCCATACCACCTTCACTTAAATGTCTTAGCCGCATATGCCAAAGCATGGTGTCATCACTAGCTGAATCTGAATATAAAACCGTTGTAGCTTCACCCAAAACTGTGCTCCCTATCAATCTGTACAAGTTCCCTATCTTCTCTGTCTTCATAACCACGAGCTATCCCTGTGATACCCTCATGACGCCATTTCTGATCGACACTCCACAACCAGCTGAGTCTAGAGTGCCGACTGAGATTAGATTTTTCCTAAGGTTTGGGACATACCGCACATCCCCCAATGTTCTGACTACCCCATCAACATTCTGACCTTGATAATTCCATTCCCAGCAACTGTGCACACCGCGTCATTGCCCATTAACACCGAATCTCCACTACATGGCGTCAGAGTATCAAACCACTCTCTCACGCGGCACATATGAAATGAGCATCCGGAATCCATAATCCACTCATTTAACAAAGTATTATCTCGAGCTGGCAAAGCTAAACTGCGAGTCCTGAACAATCCTTGCTGCACAAGAACATCCTTGATCATACTCTGTCAGATGCTGAAATTATTTTTTCCATAAAACGGCTCAATCTTTAACTTAGCCGTATTCACCATTGTCTCAATTCCAGGAGAAACACAACAAAGATTCTAACTATTGAACCTTTCAAACCACTTAGAAACTCTAATGAGAAAAATTGAATTTTTAAGCTCTAGACCCAAAATTCTGAATCCTGTCAACCTCGCTCTGATATTGTTGCAAATAACAACCCGAGACAAACGCGGAATAGCTCGGAATAATAAATCAGCGATTAAACAAAATCAGCGAGAAAGAAAATTGCACAAGATTTACGTGAGAAAAACTCTCAAGGGGAATAAAAAACACACGGAGAGCGGAAAACCACTATCAAATAATGATTACAGCGTTTTCAGAACGTGATCGCTCAATCTCACTTTGTGTGCACTCAAAAGCCACTAAGAATCGCCAAACAATCGTCCTATCGCTCTATAATCGTCCTACACAATTGGAATCTTAAGACAAGCTATTTATAGGGTCCGCAAATAAAATAGAACAAAAAACATGCCTGACAGCCCGTCACACCCGCGACTGAATAAATGTCGCGCCCGTGACACATGTCGTGCCCGCGACCCAGCTTCGTCGCGCCCGTGACCAAGTTATTTCTGTCCTGTGCTGTTTATTCGCGCACCTAATACTCCTTAAAACTCCGGATACTCAAGACAACATCAACAATTCAGGATTACCGTATGTCAAATACACTCTATGTGACTCCACAGTGTGCCACTATTGACATCCTAATTGATCAAACGACGAGATCCTTGAACATGGCAAAATTGAGACAATTTTTTCCCCCAGATATGGTGCAAAGGATTCAACAAATCCCTCTTGTTTGGAGCTTGAGTCCGAATGGAGATTTCTCAAGGAAAAGCGCTTACAAAGCCGCATATCCGTTTCGACTTGAGGAGTCGAAGTTTAGCGAAGATGAAGCAAGCTCATGAGAGGGCATGTGGCGATTGAAACTACAATGAAAATCGAAAATTCCTTTGGCATGTTTGCAGCGGATGCCTCCCAATCCGAACAAATCTGAATCAAAGAGGAATGGTAGTAGATGAGATATGTCCTAAGTGCGATCATCAACCTAAATCTGTAGAGCATTTGCTTGTGGGATGACTTTGTGCAAAAAAGCATGGAGTTGTAGTTCTCTTCGAGTACAACCCATGGAGCCCTCAAATCATTTTCGCACATGGTTCTTCTTGAGTTTGAAGAATTATGACCCTAAAGACTGGGCTGAAATAGGCATGGTGTTACGAAACATTTAGTTCAATAAAAATACGAAGATACATGGTGCACCAGTGAAGCTGGCCTCCCTATGTTATCAACTAACCTGCAGGTTTTCCAAGGAGTATATTCAAACTGTTGATAGACGATTGGCAAGAAAATTTTGAAGGTTAATGTTGATACCTCAAGGAAAGGAAAAAACTCAACGAGTCTGGGAGTGCTAATTAGAGACCAAAATGAAAGCATAGTATTTGTAGTTGGTCGTTGCCTTGATGTCCCGGTGCAACCTGTGATACAAGAGGCTATGCCTCTAAGATTGGGACTCAAAACTGCTAAGTCCTTGTGCATGGAGAGGGTCATTATTGGATGCTTAAACTGTAAACCAGTTATCGAGATGCTTAAATCAGGTGTGGTGGATCTGTCGCTCCAAGAGAGAATTAGTGAAAAAACGTCTGACCTTGATAAGGGACTTTGATGAGGTTTGTTGTTTGTGGTTGCTTCGGGAGGCTAACACGGCTGCACATGAGGTAGCCCATTATGTCGTCTTCGAATTTCACGTAAGCGGGTTCTTAGGACCTGTCCTACCCGCAAATGTAATCTCTGTTTGTATTCGTGACAATGAGCAATAAAACTTGCCTGCAATGGGCTTTATCAAAAAATTAAATAGAATAAAATATAAATGTAATATCCCAAAAATCTCGTGATAAATTATTGTCTCAAATAATAAAAATAATATATTATATAATGTTGCAATTTATACAATGGGGTTATAAAATTCGTTTGTCAAAAATCATGATAAAATGTGGTAAGGATCCAAAAAAAAATTGCATAAAATTTAGTTCACAATAATTAACGTGAATAGTAAATAATCATAAGTTATAATTTATTTTGTGGGGTTAAAAGACTTGTTTGATGATATAATGAGAAAAGAATATAAAGTATGAATGAAATGCAATCTTAATACGCAAATACGAAATAATACGATCTTAATACGAAAATATCGTATTTATATCAAAATGACCTAAATCTAATTTTGGTACTTATTTTTCTTTATTTGAATTTCTACTCCATCTAAATTAAATTATTTACCCACTAATTATCCACTAAATATCCACTAAAATTATTTTAATTCATTTAATTTTCTAAAAATATAATCTCTCTTCTCTTTGAAAAACACTTCTTGTCATTCAAGAGAAGAGATAACCAAGAGAAGAGAAGAAGAAGAGTTTGAGGAGAAGAGGAGAAGTTAGGGTTACAAGACGACGAGGATTCTTCAGCATTAATAAGAGAAGGTGATCATCTTTTTTAGAAATTTTATGAAAAATCATAAGCTCTGTGATAATTTTCGATTTTAATATATATTGAATCTTCATATGTTTAGTTTTTGATAAAGTTGATAGATCATGATTTAGAGGTGTGAATCTCAAGATATAAATCAAAATATGCGGATATGTTAATCAATAAAAATACTGGTTACAGAATTGAGTTTATGACTTGATCTGAAATTACACAGAAAGATTTAGAAAACGAGGCTTATATCAATGGAAAGTCCTTGAAGTCTAATTTGTAGAACAGTTTATAACAAATTATTTAGAGTTGTATGTAGAGAGTTATGAGCAAATTAATGAAGTAAGGTCAAACTGTCTGAACTAGCAGAAAATATAAACTTGAACGAATAAACTGCTATTATTGATAAGATTTCATGATCGACACTCTAATTCTATGAAAATTTTATAGAATCTTTATGTAAAATTTTACAAAATGATTTTTGAAACTGTATAAGAGAAGTTATAGATATAAACGTGTCGAAGGACGGAGGTAATGCTGGTTCCCTCCGGGGATTAGGTTACATCCGGTATAAAAGAAAAGACTGGACTTTTTGTTGTTTAGTTACGCAAGTCCAATATCGTATATGACCACTGAACCCGCATCTTCGTCAGTGCTTCTCTGTTGTTAGCTTGGTTCAAAGCTTTCCTAAGAAGGAGTCAAACCTGGATTTCGAGCGGGAAGAAAGCGTGAAGCGACAACAAGACATTTTTTAGATGTGGACAAGAAGGCAGTGGTTGGAGTGACACTAACACGTTCATATTGGATAGAATCCGAAAATGAACCGTTTTGATCCCGAAACAACTCCAAATATTCACAAACACTTCTAATGATGATAAATACATAAAATCATCATTATGGACTATCAAAATAAGTATCGAAGACTTTTTTCAAAACTTGACATCACCACATAACATTACTATGATGGTTTTTCGAGAAATACGAATAAATATACTTAATTCCATAACGTGAACAATCATTCACAAACGTGTGTCTTAATACGCATATCATATTATATTATAGAATTTGAAGACGCTGCTCGTTGTCATTTAAGGACGAGGATGAACGTGTACATGTGAAGAACTGCGATAAAAGATAACGTTTAAATTTATTGTGTGTAGCGATACATATTATTATATCGTGAGTATAATAATATGCATTGGAATCTATGGACGTAGTCATTAAATATGGCTGACGTGAAATACTGACTGTAACTGCTGTGTGTCGTGATAAGATGATGTATGTGTTTGTATTATGTCTTGATTGTTGGTATAAAGAGGATGAGTGAGTGAAAGGAATGTAAAGCCATAATTTGTGAGATAATCCATGGAATAAAACACAAAAAAGCGTTGTGTCTGTCGCATGTGTTATACAATGACTTGATGGTGGTATTCTTTCATCGACCTTTTGGTATGAGGGTATCTCATTGCAGGAGACCTTGGGCTCTGGTTTGGCTGATCCTCTTTCGCGAATGTCTCTTTTGCTAAAGCTACATAAAGCTTATATATGAAATTGAATAAGTCTCGTCAAAGGCACAATTATAACGTTGAGGATATCTATTGTCTGTCGTCTCTGTATGATTGACATGATGATAACTATATCAAAGTTTTGAGTGAACTATTGAGTGCAGCAGTGCGTGAGACTTGGATTGGAGAATGTGTCGTGTCACAGCGTCATTGTCTCAATTTGTTTGATGTGGAGGTCTTGACTGTCATTACCATAAGGGTATGACAGTAGTAAATGACGTCGATAATGTCTGGAGTGTCGATGGACGTATGGATTCGAGCGTTGTTACGTGGTGTTAAGTGTGCTTATGTGACTCGGATGAATCATTGGTATATTTGTGATGATAATTTTGAATGTCAGATTGGCATGATAATTTCAGAGTGCTGGAACAAAGGATGTAAGTGATCATTTTCCTTTTCTTTTATTACCCTCTTCTCTCGTGTAACTCTTGTAAGGGGGCCGACACGTTATTGAGTTCCTATAGCTCACGGTTATTATTTTTCTGTGTTTTTCTTCTTCTCTTTGTTACAAGAACGAAATTTGAAGGAGAAGTGTGACATAAGATTTGATGCTAAATGTAGCTTATATATGAAAGGTGTTTTGATCTTATACAGAGATATAATTCCACCGTAAATGTGATATTCTGAGTTAAGATTTAATACAATAAAAGTTTCTAGACTAATGATTTATAAGTAAACTTAACTTAATTCTAGACTAATCAGGAAGTATAGTTTTTGCTTAGTTGAGATGATGAATCCAACGACAGTGACGTCATATGTATCATCAATAAATAATGAAAAATCAAAACGTTATAATACAATAAATAAATTTCAACGTGTTGGTGATTTAAAATAAGAAGATTAAAATCATCAAACAAAAATGCATCTCAACTCTAGAAGACTCCGGACATGGGGCATGCATATCGAATCAGGACGTTCAGGTTGTGCAGAGCTCGATGAATCCATCTCTCATTGTCCTCTTCACTGCCCTTTCGCAGTGGAGACCATGGGGAACACCCCCTCCTTCGACGACTGGTTCAATCCCTTGATGACGTCCCTCGACTCAGCTTGATTAGCTCAGATTGACGCCCTACTCCATGGGATTTGGACCAACAAGAACAATCGAGTGCATGGGGGCGATGCCAAGCCATCGTATCTTATTGTGAAGCTAGCGTTGGTCTTGGTGCGAGATTTCAAGAGGGTTGGGCAATTGATGGAAGATGGGAGAAAAGGGGTTCTGGTTGGAGGGCCATCATCATCGAACGTGTAGGATAGGGAGAAATGGAAGGCTCCACCGCTTGGAGTCATGAAGATAAATATGGATGCTTCCGTTCGTCCTCAGGGGTGGGTAGCATTAGTAGCAATAATTCGTATTTCCAGTGGGCATATTGGGCGTCTGAAAAACGTGCTACAATTTAAGTAATGCAACTAGAGAAGCTCTGGCGGTTGAAGAAGGAATCGAGTTAGCCAGACTATTGCATCTAAAGGACGTCATCATCGAAGGAGACTGCCAATACGTGATGCGAATGCTAGAGGTTGGCAAGACAGACTTATCCAAGGTTGGAGGCATCATTGAAGACTGTCTCAAACTTCAAAGAAATTTTTTATAGTTTTAGTTGCTCATGGTATATCGCGGGGCAAACAAACCCGTCCATTCTATTGGGAACTTTGCCTAGGGATGGTCAGTCTATTGGGGTTTGGAATCCTAGCATACCCACTGTGGTATAAGAGATATGTATACTTCAGAAATGTATTTTTTTTAGATATTTTCAACAAAAAAAATATCTATTAATCACCAAAATATAAAATATTTAGCAATTAATCATAATTTATTATTTTATTTATCAATTAGTCATTTACTAAAAATGAAAGACTTCAATTCAACAATGAAACACAACAAATCATTCCTAATATCAAATCAAATAAAACCAAATCATAATTAATAAGTTAGACGCAATTTCTTGGTAAATAAGTTTTAAAAATAAATCCTATGGATTATTTACACTTCAAAAATCAAAAAGCATTAAAGAAAATCTTATAAGGGAAAAAGAAAAAAAGATTTCATTGAATAAAATTCATGAGATCTTCATCATTGGATTTGCTTAATAACACACAAGCTTATTCATAAATACCAATTCCGTTTTCCTTTTTCGATTTTAATATATACAATGTATGTATATTTTCATTAAATTGAACACAAGCTTAGCTAAATCAGACTCTACTAATATTCGTTCGTTTATTGAAACAAACTTAATATTTTGTTCATGCTCAATTCATTTAATAATCAAAAGAATTCGAATGAACTTTTGAGAATGAGTCCGAGTTTACTGAGCTAATTAGCATTCGCACAAGAGAGCTTGGGCCGTTGTTATGAAATGTTGTATGGCTTTGTTTTTTGTTTTTTGTTTTTTGTTTTTGATAAGGGCTTTGTTTAAAGATTGTGAATTGATGACAATAATAGTTTATTGGGAGAATTTTTTATAGATACCCTATGAAAAATTAATGACATAGAAAATTAATGAGACAGATAATAGATAAGTTCAGGTATTACATCTTCACGGTCGAAGAACCTGCATTCAATTTCCCCCTTTTTCAATCGAGCACAACCCTTCAAAATGCTCAGTAAATCACAACAATGCGGAAAAGTGATGTGCCATTCCAGACAGAGTGAACTATTCTACTTTCCTGTACAAGTTAGCCATTTAAACCCTGTATTTCACATCCTTCAGCAAATAATCATACAACAGGGCAAATTCATGCAGTGATCACCCGTTTTCAAAAGTGGGATGACAGAACTTGTTATTAAATGTTACTTCTAGCTTAGAGTTTATGTGAGTCCTTGGCTCGATGATGAGTCGTCTTGCGAGAGCGTTCATGCTCGCTCTCAGCCTCCCTGCAAACATACATGCACAGATGCATTAGACTGAGTGACTGGAGCTCTCATGGAAAGTGTGAATGCTATTTAATTGGATACTAACAGGTCATCGACATGATCTTTCGACTTGGAAGCCTGTTTTCTTGGTGATGGTCCAGAAGCCTGTCAATTTAATTAAACATATATTGGTAATCAGAATTCTGTCATGTGCATGAAATAAAATATCAACGCCCCTAAACTGCAAATAAGAGAAAAAAAGGAACAAATACTGCTGAAACATTCGCAACGAACAAACTTTAGTTCATTAACCGACACTCTGCAGCGAAAATTCCCCCAGTTGTAGAGGTATCGCTTTTACTCTTGTTGCAATACCTTTGCATATGTTAAGAGCGCACACTAGGAAAGCTACTAACCCATAAACCTCATATTCCAAGTAAGCATAATTGAAAACACACAACAAACAAACTAAGATTTAGCTTCTTAAACTTCAGCTCTGGCACTTCCTCGTGATAGGATTGCCATGGAAACTAATCAACCAACAGACTACTTGTGCTTCAACCATGCATTATGTGAAACCATATTAGCATACTTCGGAAAGGATAGTGCCTGCTATCACAATAAATAAATAAAGCGTTTCTGAAATAAATCATCATATTATACAGCAGCAGCAGCGCAAACGTATGTGATGGAGTCTTTAGAATGCAAATCACTCTCTCATATATCCATTGTCAAACACTCAAATTCAGCTTTGAGATTTATCAAAAAATTAGTGTGCCAGATATAATTTCAAAGGAGGAGAATCTATCAAATTCTGCAACCATCCTTTTCGGACAAATGATTTTATGGAGGTGCCCATCTCTTGGTGGTTATGAGCAGACTTCCCGAAGGTCAGTTCCTTAAGCCTCCGACCCCATATCCTCTTTTCTTTTCTGTTCATAAATCATTCAGCCACCCAGGTGTTGGATGATACGCTAGCAAACACTCTACCTAAAGTTTTTCTTGGTAACAAAAGTTATTCCAAATTTGGGATTCTACATTGATTTCATATGGACCTGGTAATATTTTCTCAGTTTGTTTCAACTACCCTATCGAAATATAAGCTTGATTGAATAATGTATCTCATTTTCTAACATGGTATCAAAACAGACTGATCATGTCCTACTATAAGTGCTTCAGCTGTTGCCTGGTCGGTGGTGATATACGCTGTTTTCCGGAACCAAATTCCAAACTAAGCCACTAGGGAAAAAAAAAACCTTAAGCTATCAGAAGAAAACCTATGTCCAACACTCTTCATCACTTGATAATGATATAGGATGAAACTATGTCTTGTTGAACTGGGAATTTTTTTTATTAATTATTCAGCTCAATCCTCAACAGCTTGACGAGTGGCCTGCAGCTACAACAGTCATGACCATTGCCATTGGATCTAACTTCTGTTGCATTATTAACTATTCTTGTTCGTCAAGGACCACTCCTAATGATTAATTTGTCATAGATCTTTCGCTGACAAGTTAGATTGCTCCAACATGAG
>JAOVYX010000575.1:0-13503 GCA_035668315.1 Drosera spatulata
CTACTGTAGTTCTTATTCTATATCTTGCATATTCATTTTTTAGAATTATGCAACACAAAATGATCTATGAAATCTTGCTCTCTTTGAATGAGTGGTGACACAATGTTCATGTTCTTTTCAGCAAGGTCAATCAGTAAATGTTGAACTCATAGAAAGACTGCAACCCATGGCGCCAAATGTTAATGGCTCGCATCCAAAGGTCTGGTTATTTTTCTTGAAGCTTGAACAAAGGTTCAACTATGATGATCAGCGCATTGTGCCTTAGAGTTAAACTATGAAGTTGTATGATCTTCTTAGAATCTTACTACAAATTTCATAAATATTGATCAGAAAATACGCGAAAATTGTTTAAGATGTATTCTCTCCGTCTCACGAAAAATGCAACACATACGTATTTTGTATTATTCTATATGCATGAATACAAGTCTTTTTTTCATATCAAATCACGTCTGATCGTCTTGCAACATGTATTAGGTTGGAATACATAACTTACACTACCATTGGATCAATACCAGCCCTCTTCTTTTGTTTCTATCAAATTCTTCATATAACGTGGATCACACGAGCCTCTTTTCCATTAATTCACTCAATCACGGCGGAGGGCAAGTAAAAATAGAAAGAAAGGAGAAATCATGGATAAATATGTTTCTAAATAGGTTTTTTTATCTTATATATATTGTTCAAAAGAGTTTGATTATGCTTTATTATGTCTAGAGTCTATGTTTCATGAATAGTTATTAAGGCGTAAAAGCGACAAGGCGAGTCGAGGGTTCCAAAAAAAAAAAACATCTAATGAAATATGTTAATACAATCGTCAAATATGTTTTGAAATTATATTGAATTATAAAAAAAATTATGGCATTTTTTCAAACAAAATCATATCTTGTGTTTTAAATTTACAACAATGAAGTTCACGTTACTTACCGCTCTGTTTTTAATATTATGTTTTTTCTTAACAAAGCTTTATAAAAAAACAAAAAAAACAAAAATCTTAATCCCTTGCTTTCAAGACGTCCCAAGGTCTGAAGCATTACCTAAGCGTCCAAGGCAACACCCAGGCATCCAAGGCGACATCAACGCCTGCCTTGCTCCAAAAGTCAAGGCGAGAGCAAGGCGAACAAGATTTTGAGCGCCTAGATGCCTAGGCGTCGCCTAGACAACTATGGTTTCATGATAAATTTATAAAAAATTGTATTTAATCGTTGTTGCACGCGTGTCAAACTTTGCATCGACACGCGTTCCAAGTGAATCTGTTGCACTGTCTGTGAAATGGAGGTAGTAGTTGATAATGTGAATTAACAATTTTTGTTGATGAAGCTATAGGAAGTGGCGGTTTTGTTGAAATTGCTTCTGGTTTGTGGAGACCGACAAGAATAACTATGTTGTTTAAACTAGTTGAGCTTAGTATAAGGTGGTGATAATATAAATTAAATCATGATTGGGCTGTAAAGTGTGTTGTTTGGGTTGGTTTCTTGTACTCCTTTAGGGGAAATTTCATTGGGAAGTGCTTCAGCCTTCAGTTTAATTTTAAGGCTTTACTTACTTTTCCATTACTTCTTTTATTTTCAGATTTCACCATGCTCCAGCATTTTCTAATGCTAACATAGTGTCCCTAGGCTAGTCTTTATTCGTGGTTGGGTCTGAATCGGTGACTTTCCGATTTTCTTACAGCTTTCTAATTCTACATTGATGTTTTCCTTTGGTTTTCCTATGTGGAAGTTAATCATCTTATCTAAGCGTCAGATTTTTCGTATTTAATGTGTCAGGAGTTGCTTAAGGCGAAGATGGTGAACACAACTGATTCCAAAGGTTCATCGCAAGCTGTTAAGCAATCAGAAGGTTTTGAATTGCTCAGTTCAGGCTGCCTGGTTATCTCTACTTGAAGAATTAAGAATTGAACTAATTAAATTAAATCCTCTCATTTTTTCAGATCCTCCATGGGAGCAGCATACTCGAAATACAAATTTAGACACAAATGTATGCATTTATTAATTCTCTTGCTCTTGTATTTTGGACCTACATGGGCGGTTTTCTTGTAAGCATTCTGATTTATTGCTGCAGATTGTTAAGTTCAGCAGTTCAGATACCCGGATGGCCATTGTACAAAATCCTGACGAAAATGAATTATCTTGTGAGCTGAGGTTTGGTAGTTACTGCCTCTGGTGTCGTGAATATAGGGTGGACATGAAGGATTCTATGGTGAAAACATTGAAAGACCGACTTTTTGTTGCTCGGGCTTATTATCCAAGCATCGCCAAACTTCCTGCTCATGACAGGTTATCTCAAGAGATGAAACAAAATATACAAGAATTTGAGCGGATACTTAGTGAAGCCACTTCAGATGCTGATCTTCCGTTTCAGTGAGTGTCAAATTAACACAATCATCTGGTCTTTTCTCCATTTCACTTTTTCTTTACATGCCCTCCCCTTTCCTCTTTGTATTTCTTTGTGTGTATGCGGGTGAATCTTTATTTAGAACCATCGAAGGGGATGCTGATTGTCATGGTGACATCATGAAGCTGATTAGGTACTCTTCACTGGGAAAAAAGAGAGAAATAAAATCATGGCACACATGGTGAACTAGGTCTTGTAATGTTAATCTTGCTTTTGCCACTGTTGATCACTATGTTTCTTTATAGGTAGAGTAGTATGAAGTATGAACCTAGGTATACTTTTTTGCATGCATGTATATGGTACTACCTAAATGTATGCCATGGTAGAATACTAGAATGTTTTCTGACCTCACTTTATTAGCAAGGTGATGAAGAGAATAGTAGGGAGCTAAGGAAAGTCTTGTGATTCTACTTATTTTTGAAGTATCTCTTCTATTATTTTTGGAGTTCTGTTTTCATATGCTATTATTCATATTTAGCTACTTGTTTGATTTCCTTACTTAGGTGAAGATGCTCTGTTATCTCTATAGATGATGGTAACCTTTGGATTATCTATTCAAATCTTTCTATCAAGAAATTCTTTGTGTTTTCTCTTCAGACTATTTTTTTTACATAGTCGATTCAAGCTCTATTGCTCGTGGATTCGGCACCCACGACCTCGTGAGATAATGTACACATGCCAACCGTTTCCGTCTTGCTTCAGGAGCTAGAAAGGAGCTAGAATTGAGTTATGGTTGGATAGAGGCACACCATTCGACTCTATCGCTCTTTCCCAAGGGCAATGGACGTGAGTTAGGGAAGCTTGAACGCATAGCTATTGTAACCCCTTGATCCTTCGTTGGGCTGGTAGTTTCTACAAGATCCCTCTATAGGTTAGCGACTATCCCACATGTCAAATCTTGTCTTTCGACTATGTTCTGTTCTCACTCGCATGCACCTTAGGAAACTTTAGAAAAGTCACACATCACTATATTATAAAGCATGATTAATCCACCACTAGTAGGATATTATAATCTTAAATTGAAAGGTCACCAAAAAGAAAGATATATCTAATTAGTATCATCAAACCATATAAACAGTACCTCACCATAATATTTGGGGTATTACATACACTCTTACTCAAAAAAAATAGAACATCCTCATCGTGACATCAAACATCTCAACAAACCTCCATTGGTAGACGATTGACCTGGGATTCTCTGTTTATGTGCTCAACCTGTGGTCGTAGGGTTATTTTAATACCATCCCTAACGCCCCGACCCCTTGTCGGGCTGGCTTTCTCACCAAGATATGCTTTACAGGCTGAGGACTAGCCGTACAGATGAATATTTTTTAAGTGCGTTTTGTCCCATTCGTACACACTCTAGAAAACTACATAGGAAGTCAAACATCCATTTACTACTCAAAGTCAAGCATGCTCAACTTTGGAGTCTTCAGTGATGGGTCACGTAAAAGTAAGATGCATTTTGTTGGTATAGGTAATATCATCAAGCACCATCGTATCTTGGGATATTGCAACTTACACGACATTATTGGTATTGCCATCAAAGCATTTAAGATATACTTCATCACCTTATGTAAGGATATCTATGCTATTAAATAAACGAAAATGTATGGGCAATGTTTGTGTTACACTTGAAGATCTTGGTTGTTCAAGATCTAAATAAACTATTAAGGTTTATTATTCGAAAATACACTCCCTTCGTCCCATATTATTTCCTAGGTTTTTTTTGGATCGTCCCACAATATGTGTGACAATACTTATTTTGGCATGATTTCAATATGAAAAATCAAATTGTATCTTTATACTACACCAACTTCCCTCGCAATTGATATTGTAATCTCCAATATCGCTAAAAACTGTTAATTTTTATAAAAAATCATTCAAAATCCAATAGAATATAAAATCCTATACCAGGTTAAATGATTGCAAATAATAAGTGACAGAGGGTGTAATAAATTATAAAAAAGTAACTTTAAAAGGCAATAATAAGAAAAGTAAATGAACGTATCTACGTAATCTCGCCAAGTTCAAGGTGTGGGGAGGACTCCCCCTAAGATAGGGTGATGTGCATAACCTTATCCCAATTTTTTCATAGAGATGTTATTTCGTGATGCTCTTAGGTATCAAAATTCTGATCTCACGGTTAGGATGAGAGTAGCTTACTACTCAGTCTACTTCACTTGACAAAAAATAAATATAAAAAATACAATAATAAAAATATCAATATTTCCGATCGTAGCATCAGTAGATCTTATCCATTCAATATCCTTATAAACAATCTAAGTATCTGATCGACGCATCAATAAATCTTGACCAGCCAATATCTACATCATATATTTAATATATAAAATCGAATAAAATTGTGTTGCTATCTTATTATAAATATTAATCCTCTGTTTGAGTTGATTTTGAGCGTTCAATATGTTTCTTTTGATCCCGTAAATTATTGCTCGGGTGAGTGTACTAGTTAGAACTAAAACAACTCCTAAGTTGAATTCATTTCGAAAATCGGAAAGAATTGATGTTACAGGAGAGAATACCCATCTCAATTAAATTGTGAAAATGGCTGCACATGCCTCCTTTTGAGCAATTCAGAGCACCTTTTGAGAATGCAAGAGAATAGATGTTTGTGGACAAGGTGACTCATTGTCACTGGTAGCCTAGGACCTTGAGGTCCTTGACGTCTGTGATGTTTGCGAAGCAGTCATAGATCAGTGAATAGATAAAAAGATTGTTGAACAATCATTTCTATTAATAATCAGTATGCAGTTCTTTCATTTGCTTTTCTCGTAATGATGCAACATGTCGATATTTGTGGTTTACCTTTCGAATAAAATGACTCCTAAGTATTATAAAATTTGCCACAGGGTATCGAGAAAGTTATGTTGGACTTTTAAGAACCAACCATATACATGTAGAATCCATGTACCATTCTTGTTTTCGGTTGGTTTTAGGAGTAAATTTCGAATTTTATTTGATATCAGAACACCATCCGGTCCCTTTCTATGCGTAAGGCCCAAATCCGTTCGTGTCCAGTTTTTATTCCATGGCAGGCATTTCACCTGCAGTTCAACTCCATAAGCTGTAGTTCCTGTTCTTAAATAGGTTTTTGGAGTGAGACTCATATTTATACAGTACATGAGTGTTATTGGGTTTTCAGTTCTGTTTTCTAATCATGAATTGTTTGTTTCTTCAGGATTGATAGAAAACTTCAGAAAATGGAAACTACTATTGCTAGAGCTAAATCAATACAGGTGGAGTGCATTAATGTCGACAAGAAATTCAGACAACTCGTTGATTTGACTGAGGATGAAGCGAACTTCCACATGAAGCAGAGTTCCTTCTTGTACCAACTTGCAGTGCATACCATTCCAAAGTCTCTTCATTGCCTGTCTATGAGATTGACTGTAGAATATTTCCACTCTCCCTCCCTATATGAGAATGTTACTTCTGCTCAAAGATATTCAAATCCGAGTTTGTATCATTTTGTGGTGTTCTCGAAAAATGTACTTGCATCATCAGTGGTCATAAATTCTACTGTTGCACATTTCAGAGTATGTTATTCTGCTCTTTTGCCTCTTTGTTTCTATGACCATGCAACTGTCTTTGTGATGTTGATGTTGTTGAGTGGTTTTCCAGGAAAGCAGGAAGCTGGTTTTTCATGTGCTAACGGATCAACAGAATTATTTCGCTATGAAACTCTGGTTCTCAAGAAACACCTTCGAGGAAGCTGCAGTTCAAGTATTGAACGTTGAAGACCATAAGCTAGCTATTGGTGCCAAGTCTAAGCATCAGCTATCCTTAACTGAGGAATTTCGCATTTCTTTCCACAATGATTTGTCCAGAGTGCCAGTGCAGACAATATATTTGTCTATGTTTTCTTACTCACACTATCTTCTTCCGCGGCTATTCGAGAATTTGGACAAAGTTGTTGTTCTGGATGATGATGTTGTGGTGCAACGTGATCTTTCACCGTTATGGGCTATAAACATGAAAGGGAAAGTCAACGGTGCCGTCAAGAACTGTGTCGCAAAACTTGGGCAGCTGAATATTTATCTTGGCAGTCACAGCTACAACAAGAAATCTTGTGTTTGGATGTCTGGTGTGAATATTGTGGATCTTGCCAGGTGGAGGGAGCTTAATCTTTCTGAAGCTTTCAGTAGAGTGGCTGCAGAGGTTAGCATGGTTTTTGCCATTCTTCCTCTCTTCTTGCTGTGTATCATGCGAATTCCCACTGAAGAAAAATTGGCCATCGGGCTGTGGTTACTTGCAGTTGCATACTCTGCTCATCAGTTGCATACTCTGCTCATCTGCTGAATATATACTTCTATACTATCTTCTTATGTTATATGGAATAATATTTGATCTGTGTTAAACCCATGTTTTTTTTTTTTTTTTTTAATCATTCGAGTTTTGCAACATGCGGTCTTCTTTGAATCCACTGAGTCTACTGGGTTACTTGTCTAACCCTCTTCCCTGGTCTACAGCTAAATGCAGATCGTACATTGCCTATGGCTGTAGCATCTCGTGCAAGCTTGCTCGTCTTTCAAGACTTCGTATATGCTCTTGATGGCAAATGGGTTTTGTCCGGTCTTGGCCATGACTACAGGCTTGGGGGCCAGGCAATCAGTGAAGCTGCTGTACTGCATTACAATGGCAACATGAAACCATGGCTGGAACTAGGGATCCCGAGATACAGAAGCTTCTGGACCAAGTTTTTAAATCGAGAAGATGTATTATTGAGAGATTGCAATGTTATCCCTTAAAAAGTTGGTAAGCATGTTTGGACGGAAATCCTGGATCGGTGCTTGTCCTATTCAGAATGTCATCTATTGTGTTGCCGAATTCTTGTCGACCCACGCAAGGCAGGAGCTTGATGGTGTCAAATGCTACTAAACTAGGGGTGATTGATAGAATAACACAAATCTGGTCCTGGTTTGGTTATGGGGAAATATGATTCTTTTGTAATGCATTCATTTCTATACACGGGAGATAAGAAGACGATGTAATTCTTGGGATAGTAGATTGTCATGGATAGCTGTAAATGATGTTTAGACAGAAAAGGATTAGGTTAACGTGCATGAGTTGACTCGCAGCCCATATTTATATGTGACGATGAAATGTTCTGCAATGTTTGAACCTTTGCTCACAAATAATCCAACATAGGGTTCATAATGAAGCCTTTTTTCCTTTTTTTTTTTAAAGTAATATTCTCTCCGTCTTATAATAATTGTAACACTTTCAATATTAATTCTATCCAATACGCATTGTGATGAGTCTCTTTTTCGCAACAAACAATGTTTGACCTTCTTTATTTTTGTTGCAAATTCAAATGTTATAAAGAAAACATTACTCGATTAGTCTCGAGCCTTCTGTTGGTCGCGTTCGGGGTTAGGTTAGGATTTAGGTTTAGGGTTATACGCGATCTAGACATAGGCAACAATTCATTCTATAATTTTTTTATTTCTCCTCATGAGAAAATAATACCACAAACATAGAAATTCTAGAGGAGGAAATAACATTGATGGAGATTCATAAGAAAAAGAAAAGAATTAAATCCAATTTGAATTTATCCAAACTTACTAATATCAAGGAACTTTTCTGATCTTAATCAACCACAAGAATCTTTCCTACAGATTTGAGATTAGGTTAAATTGATTGAATTAGGTTAAATTGATTGATATAAGCGTAATATCAATCTTTGTTACTGTTGCAGGAAAAAAGAACACTATGCTCGAGAGTGTCGTTACTGGAGGACTGCAGGTAATGTTGCAACAACGCAGGTGAAAAATGATTGTGAAAAAGAATGGGATTTCATGGAAACATAATTCAAAGTGAGTTATTGTTGAGGGGGAGTGTTGAGCATTGTAGACAACTCCAACTCACTTGCATTTGCCAACATCATCTTCACAAATCATGTGTGTGTATGGGATGCTTGATTTAGTTGAGTTATATTGCTCAGCTATATCTTTGTCTTGTGTATAATTGTGGTGATGTGTTGTGATAATGTAACATGGAGCCATGAAAAACAATAGCCACAAATATGAATTTTGGATATGTTATAAGGAGGTAGCACCTTAGTTGTATTTGAATATAAGCAATATAGTTCAATGAGTCTTAATGTCAAGCGTATCATTCTTAGTAAGTTTGTATTCGCAAGTTTGATATGCACGTATTGTTTGTGTAGTGTTTGTATAGAGTGAGTCACAAAAATATACTCAACACTCGTCGGATGCATATAGAACTGCATGAGGATCAATGTCCTCTCTCTTGAAGTTCACAAGGCTTCGCCTTCAATGACCATACAATATGGCGATTCAACTTGGATCAGCGATGCGGGAACCAACCCCTGTAACATGTGCTACCTATCTACAGCTCATCGCCTACATTCCCTAACCATTGCATGATTCAAACGATGCATTTTTGAGAAAAAGGAATCGATTGATCATTTGTTCCTCAAGACAGTTTAATCGTGGATTAATATGGTGGTGCGAGAGGAGGAAGTCACTTGGGGCCATGGAAGGAGAAGAAATGGCTGGAAGATAATGAAGTCACTTGGAGTGGAGTAACTGATTTGTATTTGGTCATTATATTCAGTCATTCATTTGGTAGGATGGAGAGTAACGGGTCTAATTACAAAAAACTGCATCATTTTACAATGAATATTTTCGTCGTAAAAAGAAAAAAAATCCATCGAAGACATGAACAGCGACGGATTCTACGACGGTAAATTCCGTCCCAACAAATGGCGTCGCAAAATCAAAATGAATTGCGATGGATTGACTTTGTCGAGCGCAAATTATTGTTTTAAAATATCATTTTATTCCACGATGGAATCCGTCACAAATAATTATTTGAATAATTTCTTATTAAGTAAATAAATGAAAATAATGCACCTTGCGAGTCGTCTATTGTCAACTACAGATGCGTCTGGGTGAGTTCTTTCTCATGCAGTTTGTCTGCCTGAAAAAAGTAGGTGATTTAAAATCGGTGTTCTTGGTTTTTTCAATCAAATACTTCATAGCAATTAATTAAATTGAAATATTGTGATTCGATACGAAAAATTATATATATTATATAATGATATTTTTGTTTTTATGAGTGTGAGAGAGGAATGATATAAAAAGGAAGAGAAATGATGAATGAAATGAAATGAAACGTCAAATTGAGATAAAATCCCAAAATCAAGTTTTCCTTATACTTTGTTCCCTATTTTGCAAATTGCAGTATATGGATAACAAATTGTGGTACATATACGTATGACATATAGTTTATACTAATCGAAATGTAATATACGAGGGAGTAAAACGTAAATGAAACTCAAATAAGAAGTAAAATGAGTTGACGTGATATAAAAAAGATATTTTTTTTAAAACGAATTTTGAAAAAACAAAAATTTTTCATTTAGTTTTATACGATTCAAAGAAGAGAGAAAAAAAAGACGTATCAAATACACCCTCTTAACTGTAACCCACTTATATAATTAATTGTTTTAGTTGTTTTAAATTTTAGATTAAAAAAATGATTACATTATAAATTTTTAAATAGTTACAAGGTGTTTGACTTTGATTCACCCCCACACATCCCAATTACAAATACAAATACCAGAGTAAATAAATTCATTGCAATCCGGCACCTCACCACCGTCTCCCCGCCGCTCCCACATCGGCGTCGACGGAGCCGCTGATGTCGATCAGCTTCCAAGCGAAGAAACCATTATGGATGATGAACATCGCAAAAACTCAAGAGGATATCGGCCTCGGACTGATAATGCTGTCCGATTCCGCGAAGACGATCGCCGGGGAAGCAATCTCCGTCGTTCGATTCCCGACAGCTGTTGCCGTCGAGGTTTCGGGGGGTGATCGATTAGGGTTAGTGTTCGGTGTTGTCTGCTAGTATATGTTCTGAGTCATGACTCATGAGCCGGTGCGGGTCGATCATTCAGTTGCCAGTTACTACGATTTCCTCATGGTGTTGGACGAAATGTCGGAGAGGTGGGCTACTTTTTTTGCGTAAGGAATCGAGTGACCATTGTTCGTTGCGTTGAGTGTTCGATTTGTTTGTTCTCAATGTGGCGACTTCCATTGATTTGTAGATTCTGTAGCTTTCTGGATTACAGGTGGTGAGGTTATGAATGAAGGCTTGTCCATGGTGCTATTTTCAGAAGCTTCTTATGGAAAGGTGGTAGCTATATGTGTTGGCCATACGCTTTGATTTGATATTTTGTATGTTGCCTTGTCTTCCCCGTTCATTTGATTTTGATCGTATTTGCTTCACTTGTGTTCTCGGCGTGATGCACAACTTAGCGGCATGTAGGATCGCGTTAGCGCTGCCTGCACACCTTAGCAGCGGATTAGCTAAACCATGTGTAGCAACGGATATTACTCTCTGCCATTTGTTTCTGTGTAGTGTTAGAGGAATGATCAAATTTTTTCTTGAAATAGTAAAACATGATCTTTGAGATCTATATCTGCGCCTTTTTCATTGCGTGGCTGCAGTACTCTTTGCTTGAAATAGATTTCAGGTCTTATGTGTTAAGCTCAAAAGAGGAATTTTGAAGTTCAGAAATATGCAGCCAAGGAATTGAAGACTCGGGGTGAAACGGAATCTGTGTCAGTGACAAACTAATTCACTCAGATAAGCAAATCGAACTCGGTAAAAATTGATTAGTATGCATTGGAAAAACAGAACAAACTTGATGCGACAGGATAGGCTTATGTTTACCGAAGCCTATATTTGTGGGCTTCCGCCTTCCTGTATGTGTTTCACCTTTGATGTATGGTTGAGTGAGGGATTGACAGTTCAACTATTGAATGTCAAAGAAGTTTTTCGGTTGAATATGAAATAGATTTCAGGTCTTATGTGTTAAGCTCAAAAGAGGAATTTTGAAGTTCAGAAATATGCAGCCAAGGAATTGAAGACTCGGGGTGAAACGGAATCTGTGTCAGTGACAAACTAATTCACTCAGATAAGCAAATCGAACTCGGTAAAAATTGATTAGTATGCATTGGAAAAACAGAACAAACTTGATGCGACAGGATAGGCTTATGTTTACCGAAGCCTATATTTGTGGGCTTCCGCCTTCCTGTATGTGTTTCACCTTTGGCTACTGCTTTCGCCTTTCTGCATCCTCTTTTCTCTGTTGATAAAATTTTGTTAAAACCCGCACTTTTCGTGGAGCATTTACCTTCTTAAAAATAAAAATAATAAAAAAACTGTACCTTATCACCAGATTGGAATCTAATACCACTATATTTCTGAGCGGACACATTTGAATTACAAAGACAGTAATTGTTATCTGAAATAGAAGACATTATTAGGTGGCCTGAGAAAAAATCTCAAATAGGGGCTTCTCTGTAATATCTTTACAATACATAGAATCGAGAAGCCACTACCCAACTGAATGTAGTTTTAAGTAGTGTAGGACGCAGAGGCAGAGTTACTGGTGACTAAGACTTTCAAAACATCAGTTGCATGGAGATCTTAGAAACGACTGCATTGATGCACAGATTCTGAAACTCCTGGTTCCTTCATGCCACAACAAGGTAGCAGGTGATTTAAGTTACATGTCCTTGTTCATGTTCTCTCACGGTTTTTATTTATTTCACCTCTGACTCTTGAAGATAAAATTGATTGATATTAAAGGTAAGATTGAACTTTTTGAGATATTTTTATAGTTTCTCGAAAAAGTAATTTTGATTGATTCATATAAAAAATGAGTTTTTTTTCACGAGGAAAAAAATAACTTATCATACAGGACGAGCAAGTCGTTTTATATCGATACTGTCGAAATATTACAGTTCACTTATCACATACATATAAGTATATAGTAGTAATTGTTTAGCTGGTCTAAGGTTAAGTTCTGAAGGGTTGGCGATGGTGTCGTTTTACACTTTTAGTGGCTTGGGGCTCTTTGACAATATAGGGATCTGTGGTGACATGCATATCACTTATTTTGATCCTTTATTTGCTTTTGAACCAATAAGTGATGTGATAATTTCCTGAGTACATAGCGCTATGTCGACAGAAATGATGCATGGTGCCTATTCATATAGTCTTTTTTCTTTTTCTTTTTCTCACATTCATAATACAATTGATATTCAACGTTGATGTTTCTATTATGCAGATGGTTTTACTTGGCATTACATCTTTTACATCAAGTTTGCCGGGTTGTAATATCTAAACCGATAATATCTATTGGCTAATATTCGTAGGGAAACATTAGACTTCAAGTATTGTTTCGATTGGTCCCAAATCTTTCCTTATGACTTATACTAAAGCATATTGAGTGTATTTTAATACTCGCAATATTCAACGCCTCAACTATTAAGCCGCTGCTTTGTAATAACCAGTATAAGAATCTCTTCTTTTCAATTTCTTTCCACGTTCCGTTGTATATTTGTTTTGGCAATCTTTTGAGCATGTTGTTCTGGTTTATTCGTAAAAGTCTACCTGCGGCAAGAATTGCTTGATTGTAATTAGATAATTAAAATTATCTTTTGAAAGTAATGTATTTACATCTATGTCTAGATATTTTTCTTTAGATCTCATCTACTTTTGAGGCTATTAAATAGACTTACCTAATTAATAATTAATTAGATCTAATCACCTTAATTAGGTGAGAAAAATAGGTGTTAATTAATTACCTTGAGTCCTATAAATAGAGCTCATTTGTAAGGTGTTATGTACATATTTTCAAGAGAAGAAAATCTCTCATTCTCCCTTTAATCTCTCTCCAAAATATTTTATTATTTTGTTAATTTCGACAATTATCTTTCGAAGAAGTTAATCCGACGAAAACATTTTTGTTATAACATGTTATCAGCACCAAGTCTCCTACCAGCTGAGATCAAAAGGCAAACGAATTGCATGATTTGATTTTATTTGATTCATATTATATGATTATATTCTAAATAAAATAATTATGGTTCCACCGTCGGACGAAGTACTGTCTGAGTGAAAACCTATTAATTAATTTTAATAATATTTATGGTTCTTGTAATATCTGAGAAATTTGGGAGTTTTGAGGCGAATATATAACGTTGCGATTTTTAAAATAAATCGTACCAAAAGGTTATATATTTAAATCTAAGAAAATATTTGATT
>JAOVYX010000576.1:3270-13502 GCA_035668315.1 Drosera spatulata
AGTCTCCTCCTAAATCGTGTTTCTTTTGCTGAATTTGTTTAACTACTGAGTGGTGCAATTGGTTTTGTGCATGATCGTCTCATACCTGTATGTTTAGTTTGCTTGCCTTTCTCCAGTGTAAATGAAGCAACCATTCATTACCAGGAGTTCGACATAGGCCACTAAACCCATCATGGTGTAGTCTTCGAAGATCATTCAAAGTAATAAACCAGAGATGGAAAAGCAGAACTGATCAATCATGATATGAAAACCTTCAACAAATCATCAACAATCGTTACATGTACTTATGTACCATCTTCTGACCAAACATACCTAACAAAGCATGGCCAAGTAAATTCATCAACCTAGCTATACTGACAATTGGAAATGATCCAGCCTTGAAATTGCACGAATGCTAAAGCGGACAGCAAACCTCAAGGCAGTGCTCCAGGCACCTTGTATTTTAGACTCTCCTATCTATGCACACATTCACAAAATGGAAGTAACATGAGGTCAGTCAAAACTCAAGTGCTCCAGGCAGCATCTGCAGGATCCGACCACTTGCTGGATTCATCAACCAAATTTTTCACCCTTGCTGATGAAGACTCGCCTGAAAACCCAGGTTGCGGAACATCTCCAATATCCAGAGCTTCAGGAAGATTCGCCACAGAATTGTCTTCCTGCAACAACATGGTAAATTCACAAATGAGAAGAATCGGAAGGAATGATGGTAGACTACGTCTACACAAGGGACCTTCAAGTTCCTCACGCATGCAAATTCGACATAACAGCATAAACTGAAACCTACCACGAGATTTCTCAGCATGTCAAGTGAGGCTTCCAGGTCACTCATACTGGTATGATAAACCTCAAGCAGAGAATCTTTAGAGAGTCCAGGATACATCATCTCAAGATACGCTAGGTCTATTTCACTTTGCTCGTCCAGTAAGATCCTGTCAGACATACCATGAGAACTCTGAGATGAAAAACCTGGAGGCACAGCAGTCGCTTGACCCTTCAACTTTGAGTCTGAAGAGGCAGGGAGATTCCCAGTGCCATAGACAGCAGAGGGAGCACAACTTCTCAGCATATTCTCATAAGATTGACTTGCATTGTTGGCCTCCTTCTTAGCCACAGGGACATATGCCGGAGCATTCGGGTTCAAACTTGATCTGTTAGGCCTCATCGCATCGAATGCAGAAAGTTGTTCTGCAGTAAAAAGGAAGCGACATAATGAGGACACATGGGGGAAAACATAAACAGCAGATGACATCTTCCAAAGGCTGATATCATCACATGCTAAGTAATGTACAACAGACAGATTCGGGCTGTGCCAACTTCTATTCATAGCATCAGTTATGACTTATGAGCAAATCAGGAAACAAGGTCAAATCTAATGCCAAAAAAAGAAAAGAAAAGAAAAAAAGACCATCAATTCTCAAGTTCAAATCTCAGACACTTCATCAAACAACAATAATTTTTTTCTCCTGCACCAGATGATGCAATAATAAATAGTTCTTTGACTATATTATGTACCAAGTGGAACTCTCGATAGAAACAAAACCAGCAAGAACTAAATCATACAAGTACCAGGTAGGCCATGCTACAGAAAGAGGATCTCCATTGTATGATTATAATACAACGTTTAAGAAACTGCATAAGGCCAAATAAACTCTCCTACACAAGAACTATGAAAAGGAAGCTTAATCTTGTTTTTCAAATCCATCCAAAAAGTATGACAGCCAACCTTGTACAGAACACGAATGTTGCAGCCCAAACATACCACCGAAAAAAGGTATAGCAGAGCAAATATAACTGAAAGACGGACTTAAACGTGTTAGGACACAAGCTGCTAAGATTTTCCACTTGCCGGAAACAATGAACCCGATACCACTGATTTATAACTAGTCCCTAATCTGATTATAATATTCTGATCCAAGGCAAGTAAAACACGATATCACCAGGTTAAGAACCAAACATACAATCAAGAAGAATAATCCGCGAGAGAACCATGGTGAAAACAAGTGCACAACCCCAAGAAGGATCAATCCTAGAAAATACAACTTCCACACCACCCAAGCAAATTTCCGCAAGTAGAACCCCCAAGAGCTAACTCATAAGACGTAGATAATGACATCCATGGATGACTGTTTGAGATAACTCAACCCAACTTAGACTCGACAAACCCCTACCTCTCTACCCCGATTATGCTCTCCCCTCAACTTCCATAACTCACATATTTTTCTATCACCTAACCATGATTCCCACCGTAACTATGTTAACTCGACTTCCAAACAGACATCAAACTCGGTAGCTTGTTTTTCCTACAGCATTTTACCTACAGCGTTGCTTCTATTTCAATTTGCACCTCCATTTCTATCTTGAACAACGTTTCTTCCATGATCCATTCATCAGTCAACACCAGAAGTTCATTCACAACTACGACATCAATTTCTATCAAAGAGTGAACAAAGAAACGCTGCAACTCTTGAATCGTCAACCAAGAATCAAGATCTCAAACCACAAAACAAGTCACCAACACCAAAACCTCCTCGCCACCAGTTCAACAGATCACAAAACAACCAAACCGCCAATCAAAAGACGATCAAACCAACACCAACAGCATCACCAAGAAAACCACTCCAACCACGAAATCAAACCAAAGAACTACGAATCTAAAGCATCAAACAGCATCATCGAATCCTGGCACACAAAACTTCACCAGATATCATCGAAAAACGACCACGGAGATCGACGAGAAGTGTAACAGACGTCGTTGAAGAGAGATCGAAGAATCGAGGTGAGAACTTACACGGAGATGAGTATCGAGGAGGAGATCGGTGAAGGAGTTTCGAAACCCTAGAGATGGCGGAGTGCGATTGCGGTTGGCGGAGAAGAGAGCGAGAAGCGAAAGGGGAAGCCGCGCGGACAGGAAATGAAGTTGAGCAGTGAGCACAATCGGGGGGCTGATATTTATCACTTGAGCTTCATGTATAAAACGAGTTGGATATTTGATGGTTTATTTTTATTGCAACAGTGTGTCACCTACTGAGAAATATCTTAAATTTATATAAATAATTAATTATTTATAAATTGATTATTTATAGGATTATTTATTTTAATATCGTTAATATTTTATTGATTACGTATATATAATTATGGATTTTTTAGTGATTATTTTGATCTTATCGAGAATATTTAATAAATTCTTAAAATAAATATAATCTATGATACTTTTTCGTTTAATCTTGTTATAAAGTTTTCATAAAGAACTAATGATTCCTTTAATCACATAACGAATTTTGTATCTTTAATTTCTATCCGATCGATGATCAAATCCATTAGCTAACTTGATAAATCGAAATGAATACGAAAAATATGAAAAAAAATGAATTTTTTCTTTTATTTAAATGAAGTTTTAAATATTATAATGTGAAAAGTTGTCATTTTTTCGTCCAATGTCAATCATGCACAGGGATAACATGAATATAAAAGAAATATTATTAAAACAAATTTTAAAATATTTAGATATTCCATTTATATTTGATAATATTGTCAAAAAATTTCAATTAAAAAATTTTAGATAAACAATATGAATGTATATGTATTCTATAATACAATCTGTATGAAAATTATCATAATATTTATTTTGTTTTTTAGTGAAATGATTATAATTATAAAATTAATTGTATCACACCATGAATCATATCAAGTTAAAAAAATACCAAAAAAATACATAAGGAATCTAAATTTCAAAAATATACAATCCATCCATCTCATTTAAATCTTTAACCCTATTCTCAACCCTACCCCATCCCCTTACATCATCCAACCGCCGCCAGAATCTTATCGGAATACGGTCACTATCGTCGAAATCTTGTCGGAATCCGGCCACTGTCGTCGGAATCTTGTCGGAATCCGGCCACCTTACCGTAGACTTTGTCGGAATCTGACCACCTCGCCGAAGACGTCGGAATCTGGCCAATTAGTCGAAATCCCATAACAGACATCTGTACTGTAGCATAGAGCGCTTGTGGCCACCCGTTGAAAACGTTGCCGGAATCCGACTATCTCGTCGGAATCCCAAAACAGAGCGTCTGTACTACAGCACAGAGCGTCTGAAGAAAAAAAAATAAAACTCCTGAAGGAAGAAAAAACAGAGCGTCGCTTTACTCAGACGCTCTGTGTTTTTTTTTTTTTTTTTTTTTCAGAAACAAAGGGTCAGTTTTCCAATATAGAGCGTCAGTTTCCCAACACAGAGCGCCAGTTGCACATCCTTGTGACTAATCAATGGAAATCCATAATCCACCACCGTCACCCCAAAAACTGTTAGCAACCCAAACATCACAACGTCTCTTTCCCCTCTTCTCCATCACCACCGCCACCACTTCCACCACCATTGTCACATTTCTCTCTAATCTCCTCCGCTACCTCCATAGCTGTCGTCTTCGCCCTATCCTCTCCACCACCACTGCCTCACCCTCATCTTCACAAATCTCATCCATCCCAGAGATAGAGTTGTAGGACACCGGAGTTATCGCATTCACGTTGTCTACGACTTTGCCTAAGGAAATCGAAGCCAGCTTCACAGCAAACAAAGCCCGACCGTCCTTTGTTTTCAGATCTGTACGATCTGGCTTCCGAATCAAGAGCTCAATACACTGAATCACGCTCACGAGCCCTTCAAGCCGAGACGACGACGCAGAGGCGGAGGCTCATCGAAGACGAGAGAAAGCGAGCGGGTTCCCTTTTCATCGCGCGAGGAGCAACCTCAAACAATTCAGAACAGTCTCGCTTGAAACATGTCGGATGTCAGAGTAGGGAGAGAGTGTTTTAATGTTTGTTGGACAAACAAATATAAAAATCGTTGTAATTTTTATTTTTGATGGAGGGAGTAATTGATTGATGTATAAAATAGATGATTAAGATGAAATTGTGATACAAGAGTTGACATTTTCGATATATCGACTTCTTTTGATATAAGTCATAAATGAAGACGGTTAATTAAAAGAAGATTTGTTTATATGACATAAACACTGAACACAACTCAACAATCAACACTCACTCCGTCCCGTAAAAAATTCAAAAAATTCATAAAAATTATACTAACACATTTTATTTGGAAGTATTTTTCTTCAAAAAATCATAACATTCTTATTTTTTTACTATCTCTGTCCACAAAAAGTGGAACAAATTGACTTGACATGTATGTCGATGTAAAATTTGACATGCGTATAACAACGATTAAAAACATTTTTTTATAAATTTATCACAAAACATCAATGGTTGTGTAAGTTACGTACTTCAACATAATACACGTTACGGGACAATCAAACACGATTTGATTTGAAAACAACACTTATATTCATGCCTATAGAATAATATAAAATACGTATATATTATATTTTTCGTGAGATGGAGGGAGTGTTTTATATCATATCAACTTACTCGCTATCATTTCTTCTCTCATTTTTTTTTTTTTTCCTTCCTCTTACCCAATCAAAACAACAAATATATCATTTCTATAAAATTTAATATACGCATAAAATTTTATTTCTATGAAACCAGTCGTATATTTTATGGAACGAAAAAAATATTAAGTTTTGTTTATATGAAAACACTTAGGTGGGCATTGTGTTGTTAGCTCAAACTATGACTCGAGCTTGACAAAGCTCAAGATCAGCCTAATAAGAATCGAATCAAACTCCAAGATCAGTTTTGAGACTCAAACAAAACAACTGGGCTCTTCAAACCCTCTTCAACTCGAGCTATTCTGACCTTTCCTTCATTGAGATGCACATAGCATATCGACCATGTTTAACTAGAATGTGACTACCACTTAAAACTGCCCACGAAGATACATTTCACGTATACTTTATCATCGAACAGTGTCTCCCTAGACAACTATATATTTCACCTTACACCTAATGTACTGCGAACACTAGAGAGCTATGCACAACACGATCGAACGAATGATTCTTATGTACAACGGATACGTATGCCACCAAATAATAACTGAACCACCTAAAGCTTCATTGCTCTCGTCTAAAATTCAATACAAATCATGTGAGCACTATCACAGACATGCTGGCACGCCGTTCAAGAAGATCACATTCGAAGAGAGCCTGGATCAACTTGCCTTTGCAATGTGGTGCGGGTAGTGTCAGTTCTGCGATGTCGTTGAGTACTCGAAAAGAAGGCGTTTGGATGGAGCAGATTGAAGTAGAACACGAAGGCGGCTTGTTAACTGATATATCAAAGTCCATTGCATCGCCATCTCCGAATCTTTCATCTGTCTGATTATGGATGCCTGCAAGAAACATCACCTGGTTATTCAGACAACAGGAGCTAGTTCTTCATAAAGGTAACGAAGGATAAATAAGATTTGGAACTACGAATTTAAGAAGGGATAAACTGTCACCTGAAGCCGTTTACCGAGTTGAACTTCAACTTCAGTCCCAAATGATATGTTGCTTGCGAGTGATTTTAAGGGATCGACCCTGGGATCAACCGACAACAAACTAGGGATTTGCGGCGCATATACTAGCCGCCATCTAGCTTGTCCAAACTCACCCTTGCCTTCTATTCTCGGCATCAATGTTGCAAGAGTTGCAGTAGCAAGCTTTTTTAGCGCAAGCTGGCCATCACCTTCCAAAATGGACTCTGCCAACTGACTCTCGAATACCCTAGCAGCCTGCTCAAAACCACAAATCGCCAAGATGCATCAAGCAAGAGCATTCTCACAGGAAGAGAAGCTGTTCATAGTATCATATTACAGCTATGATCCAATCATGAAAAGCGAAATATAAATAACAAAACAAGAAAATTAATTTGTCACACCATATACCACATTTTCCCTGAATATATACCCCATGTTTATTTGTTTTTTTCTTTTGGACTTACAAATTGTCCAATTCATCCAAATATCAGCAAAATGCATTCTGAGTTACGAGGAAAAATCAAATTTTACCTCTGTAGGTGAGAGAACATCCTGTTCAACAGAGCGTGTCGAGGTAACAACCAATTTCTCCTGCCAATTGCTCCCTCGCCCTTGAATCCTGAATTGCCATTCAGATCCAACCAAAGCCAAGTCTAGAGTAGGATCTAGTCCATTATCAGGCTCAAATTTCGCTACATTGAGATGCCCTCGTTTAAGCCTAACCTGGATTTTGAGAAATATAATGAGCATCAAAACAAAATGAATTAACCCAAATGACTAGATAATGAAACTCCTGATTCTACCTGGGTTGCAACAAGATTCACGTCACCATTCTCAAAAGTCAGAACTCCTTTTGGTTTGATAAGCTTAGGATGTGCTGGACCATTCAGCTCTAGTTCTCCGCTCACAGCAAAATTCAGAATCAAAGGATAAACTATCCTCAACTCTGGCCCAAGAACAAGCTTAAGGTCACTGAGTCGTATATCTACTTCAGGTTTGCTGTCGGCTGACTCGACTCCCTTTTCAACTTCACCTTTTTGCCCTGTTAACATTAAAAAGGTAAGCATTTGAAGCATGTAACTGAATTGATCATGTAGCCAATCAGACCAGTATTGCCACAGACAATACCAAGCATCGTCGGCCATGTATCCTTGATGGTCGACATGTATAACACAGAAAGACAAGACACAAAGGCTACACCGTTGAAGCACTTCTGACAGGGGGAGTAATGACACGTCAATAGAAGTACCTGAAGGCTGTGAGAAGTAATTACTTAAAGCGGCTCGCTCTGAGCTGAAAACCCGAGATACGTATGCAGCAACCATGCGGTTGTAGCCCCCAGTTGACAGCTGCGACTGGTTTGAAGGAAATCTATTGAAAGGCGCAGCACCACTACCCTTATCTTGTGGAAGATACGCTTCCCCATGGCTCAATTTGATCTTGCCAGAAATGTTTGGCTGCATGATAGATCCCGCTATTTGCAACTGTGAATCAACTTGGCCACTACATTTCAAGTAGCAACAGTCAGCCTTGAACATATGAGTGCACATATATTCAGATGAGCAGCAATCGAAAGTACTTTACAGGGTAAGAGAGACAATACAAATTTTAATACAACACAAGACCCGCATTTCAAGTGTCAAGAAATTCAGCTCACCAGCATTCATAAACAAAATAACAAACGAGCCAAGCATATCTTTCAAAGGCTAAAAAAACTATTTTACCAAGTCCAGCCTTCTCTACCTACAATTATCATGAAAAAACCTACCTCAAAATGCTTTTAGCCCTCACTTCCAAAACTTCGCATTTCAAGTGAAGCTTATCTCCGGGGAATGCTTCGCTTGTTGTAAGGGGAAGGTTCCCTCTTAGAAATATCTTTCCTCGTCTGCCCACTCTACTCTCTAATGAGCTGATACACAGCCTATTTGATCTTACGAGAATTTTGCCACCAAAGTTTGTAAGAGGGTTACGAAGCACTGGGGAGGACACAGATGCCCTGTGGAAAGATGCAGATCCATCAAGCTCCGGTCTTTCAACTGTCCCTCTCACCTGCATAATGGAAGCAAGTAATGCACGTTTTAAAAAGGTAGTATTCATGTACTCATCAAACAAATAATTTACTCGGCAGAATAGGATGTCACCCAGAAACTAGGACCAATAAAGTATGTTTATTGCCCTACCTGGAGGATAATTTCAGCATTGCCGTGAAGCCAGTCAGCATATGGGAACAAAGCTGTAAGCAACATCATGCCTCCATCCTTGATATCTGCATCAACCCTAACTTCTCCAGCATCTAATATATTCCAGTTTAGCCCCTTGAGATTTTCAGCAAGTAGAATATCCCAACTTTCTTCATTTCTGGAGCTTCTCTTTTCCCCATCATTATCGGCATTGTCCTTCCCATTTTCCTTGGTCCACACAGGACTCCGCAACGACCTGTCTCCCTCGTTTTTTGATTCTTCCTCTTTCAAGTCACTGTCTTGTGCAAAGGTAACAGGAACGCTCCCTTGAATATGAACATGCCCATTTTGGACGATGGGTTCAAACTTGGCATTAAATAGGAAGCGACTGGTTGGGGTCAGCGAAGCAACAACCTCAGCCCGTCCAAGATCAACACCCCCAACTGTCCCATCAAGTAACCTTACTTGGACATCACACTCAGGTTTTGAAAGATTCCCTCTGAGATCCCCTTCCATATGAAGTGTCCCTTTGAACGGCGATAAAAATTGGCGCAACGAATGAATGGCATCAGTGGTTGAAGATTCAATGACCTGGAACAGCATAGGCACTAGACTAACAGGAAAATTGAGAACAGCAAAATGAAGATTTGTCTTCAGACCGAACAAAGTGCCATCAGCATGAATTGTGGCATTGTCCTTTTGGATAAACATCTTATCAAGGCGCAAGCCATCATCATTGTTATATGTCCCAACAGCTTGAACACGTTGAGTTTTGTAGCTTCCCCATTCCCAATCCTCGCCGTTAAAGTCGAATTCTGCCTGAAAAGTTGATGAGAGAGTGAGCACCATGCATGGAAATAAGCCACAGTACAAAGACTTCAGGGCTGGAACATTTCCTAGTATTTGATGTTCATGATGAATGATTACTTGAGTCGGCACAACTGGCATGACATTACCGGTGCAGTGTTGCTTATAAGAACAAAATTCAAATAAGTGGCCATGACCTCAAACATTTCATTTCCCTTCCTGAATTCATTTCGGAATCTATTTCCCATAGAAAAGGGACCTTAGCCACGCGGGTTCTCTGACCAAAGAAAAGAAAGAAAGAAAGTACCTAGATTGGGAATTTTTATTCCGTCCCTAACCAGTCCCAAGTTCGGATAAAATGATGAGGGTTGTGTGTTAGGTAACCGACAGCCAACACGTAAAAAATCCCGTTGGATCTCTCAACATGAATATGACGACTTGTGAAAATTATCTTACAGAAAATGATGTACATGACAGATTGTAATGACGCCGTCGTATTCATGTAGCCGACCCCACTTGATGGGATAAAGGTTTGATTTTTTTTTGTTGTTGTAAAGAAAGAAAAAAGCTTTCGTAAAACCAATGATTCATGAACTTATGCTGGTTGCAGAAAAGACAAAAGCAAAGACAACAACCCAAACGCATTTCTCGGATCAAGTACGCAGTTCTCTCATGTTGAACTCCTGAGGACATGGTTGCATAACCACTGATTTCCGCTATTTTTTCTCCTCCTTTTTCTTTGAGAGCTGCTAATCACAACCCCCCCCCCCCCCCCCTCTTTTAAGGGTGGGTGTGGGACGGATAGTTTGGTTATTTCAAGAGGGGGT
>JAOVYX010000577.1:0-13498 GCA_035668315.1 Drosera spatulata
TATTCCGAGTATGAATACAACCTTGCATAATTCAGCATTAGTTTTTTGCTCTTTCTATTCCGAATTAATTAAAACGTATTGACTCGACACAAAAATTTATACGAGTATTAAATTTAAATGAATTTTGATGAACAATGAATATTTTTTTGATGATAGTATGATTTACTGTATTAATTATGAAATGAATTAATGACTATATTGTTACAAAATTGATTAGATATTTTTTATATTAAAATATTATTAAAAATAAAAAATATTTTATTTATTTTAAAAATAACAAAAAAAATTAATTTAGAACGAAAATAGTACCACTGGTACTAGTACTAGGATTCACGTTGATCATGATGTTGAACTAAGTATGAAGATGGGTCCCATGTCCAGCTGTGCAGGTAGGTGGCGTGCAAAGTTACAAAGTTGAGGAATGAGGAGTATCATTTGAAGGAAAAAGGGTTGGATTGGAATTTGGAGGTCAACTCTAGAAGTCTTCAAAAGAAAAATCGAGTAAAAATGTCAAGGGTAAAACGTACGTGGATAAAGCCTAACAATATTTTGCAGTAACTTTTAAATTGGACTTTGCATTATCCAAAGTTCAAGTCGATCATTAGGCCAGTGAGATACATTAAGGACCAGAAACCCCATTTAACTATATATGGATCACTTCTTGTTTGATATTGTAGTCAGTTAAATCTCTTCTTTAATTTGAACTTTCTAATTAATGTGTGCACAGCCACAGGGCATTGAATGTACAGCAATGTTTTTACTTTTTCTTTTTTGCCTTGGGCTTTTTGGGTACATATGTACATAATATCTCAATGGTTTCATTTCTTAATTCCTTTTTGCCCTTCAGGCTTCAGCTAGAAATCACATGATTTTAGCCTCTTCTAGATCGCCTTTTCATCTTTCTGAGCAAGTTACCAATTAGTTGCCGACTGGATTTGATGTGCGTAACAAAAATTTCGTTTTGTACGTGTTAGTTATATGGTAATGTGAATGAACACTTGAGATGGCGAAATGGAAAAATGAATCACATATTTACTAAGTATTATTTACTCTGGTCCAGCTAGTAGATCATTATGATTATATAAATACTGGGTGGTTAGCTTCATGAACATATACATTGAAAGTATAATAAACAAACGTGCCTTGCTCGTTATGCTTATCTTTTGGAACAAAGAATGATCAAGAGAATATAACATTCTTTAACTATTTAGAAGAATCAGTGCTCATTCCCTTTATTCAACCTCTTTTACAATATGGTTGTTCCTAATGATGCATGCATGACAAGTTATATAAGTATACAGAATAAGAGATGTCGATCGAGCTATAATATTATACCAGTAGTTCTCACCAATCATGCACCTAATACACATGAAATACAATAAATTATACTCCTGATCTTGCTACATTTTCTCAACCTCTTTTCCATTGATAATGATACCACAACAAATACTTCAAAAGTTAGTGATCCCGAAAGTTGCATGGATGGATGCCTTTTGCAGTAAAAGGTTGTTGCTTTTCATTCAAGTCGCATCTTTTTCTTTTTCCTTTTTTCTTTTTCCCCTTCTCGCAAAAGCGGGAAAAAGGAACAAAAGAATGCTGAGGTTTCAGTGGATTTGACTGTTTACTTTACCTTTTTTTGTGCTTTACATCAGGATCAGTCTGCTTTAAAAAAAAAAAAAAAAGGGTCGATTTCAATATCTTTGATTTAGACCTAATCCATCCAGATAAATTAATATATATTGATTTAACACAATTATTAGATAATATATTGGCTTTATGATAATTTATTTTATTATATCCTTGTAAGTGGGGTGAATAAATTATGAGTGAATAGAGATAAAAAATAATAAAACAGAAAATGAAGTGATATAAAATAGGGATAATTTAGAATTTTTAGTATTTAAAAATTATTTATTATGAAAATGTTATAATTTATATGTGACGTTCATTTTTAATAATGTATCGTAATTTATCTAAAAAAAGAAAATATAACGATGTGATCAAACGATGTTTTTACGCAAAACCGTATATTTTACCCATATGTTTCAAAAGAGTTTTCATTATGCACCTTATACCTCGGATGGTATAGGTGCTGATCATTTTGAATTCATTTATGTGGGAGATTTTTCATTTTATTTTTATTTTTGGTTTGATTTTATTGTTCTAACATATAGATTGACACAATATAATTCTCTATGATATTAAATCAAATTGTGATGCTTCTTAATTAATTATTTGATTCAAATCTTTCATGTGTTTATTAATGATAATTCTTTTAATAATTATCTATAAATCAATAAGAAGTTGACATATATAACTAATAAGATATTGACACATATAAACCAATAGAAACACAACACGTGGAGGACCAACTAAAAACAACTTGTACATGAAGTATATATTTATAATGATTAGACTTTCCTCATAGAAAATTGGTTAAATCAAGGAGTACAAAATAAACTTAGGCCAAGTTTGAGACATTCAACGTTGAGCTCTTCAAGCCCCTATATTCTTTGTCTGGTCTGGAGCCCCTATATTCTTTGTGATTATTCATGTCTGTTCCAAATATACAAAACGAAGCTGCTGTTAGTGAACCAAAATAATGTGGCGTACAATAATTTTATAATTTTATGGGCAATAGATTATCTACTTAAGGAAGATTTGTTATTCTTTTGCGACTTTTTCTAACGAGTCTTGGTTAATGTAGTGAAAAATAAAGAACATCAAGCTGCTTTAGTATTTCCCCCATTTTTTGTTGATGGTGTCTCAAATCCGTGTTCTTTATTCCCACATGATCCATTCTCCGCGTTTTCTTCCGTGGTGTCTATGACCCTCTCCGTGTGGTGTTGCGTATTGTCCGTGTTTCGTCCGCATGTTCTTTGTGTATAAGAAGGAGAGCAAGAAGAGGAAGAAGATGGAGTGGCGCAGAGAGTGGATTTCAGAGGAAGGAGAAGAGAAGGAAAGGAGTGGCAGAGAGGAGACATACACACATAAAACCACATTGAGGGTTTAAGAGACTTATTTTAGAGATTATTATTTTTATTTCTTATTGTGAGATTCTCAATATTTTAGGTATAATTTCTTTTGTATTTCCTCATTTGGATTAGTGGATTCTTCGTCGTCGGCGACCGTCCGTGGTTTTTTCCCGCAAAGGTTTTCACGTAAAATTTTTTGTCTCATTTATTTTACACACTCTTTATTGTTTGTGTTTATAATTAACAGGTCCGTTCGTAACAAACTAGTATCAGAGTTTGGAACGTTTCAATCCTTATTTTCTACATCGGGTTCACCCACGTAGGCTTAGGAACGAACGTTGTTAAGTTTGGGATTAAAGTTATATTTTTTGCGGGTCAGTTTTCTTATATTTTTTTCACAAAAATTATTTTTTTCCTTCGGCTGAACAGTGCTGGAATAGTGTACGGACATAGGTACTGTTTATACAGTATTTCGATGAACGGTACTCCGACAGGAACAGTGTTTTCAGCGTTTACAATATTTTTGGGAAAAATTTTCAGTTCAATGACGCCTATAAAATTTGATGTGGAAAAATTCGATGGCACAAATAATTTTGGACTTTGAAGAGTCAAAATCGTTGCGTTATTAACTCAAGAAGGAATCAAAAAGTTTCTGGAAGGGGTTGATAAATTACCCACAGAAATGAAAGACGAAGATAAGATAAAAATGGATAAGAAGGCAGGTACTACTTTACAACTGTGTCTTTCTGACGATATTTTTCAGAATGTCCTGAAGAAAAAATCTGTTAAGGCTCTTTGGGATAAGCTGTCCAATTTATACATGAACAAATCTGTTGCTTCTCGTTTGTACATGAGACAGCGTTTCCACTCTTTCAAAATGAAGGAGTCCGCTGCCTCATTGGAAAAGCACTTGACGGAGTTTCAGACTATCCTTGTTGGTCTGAAAAATATTGGAGTCCCCATCGATGATGAAGAAGCGGCGGGCATTCTGTTATGGTCTCTCCCTAATAGCTATGATCTATAGTAGGGATTCTTTGTCACTGGAAGACGTTAAGACATTTTTTATCAATAACCAGCTGAGACATCAGCTCTCGAAATCGTTCAGGCCCTCAAGCTCTGATGAAGCGCTATTATGAGAGGGAGACAGGATCAAAGACAACAGGATAAGTTTAGAGGTCGATCGAAGAGTAAAAGCTCGAAGAAATCCGACTCTTGTCACTATTGTCATCAGAAGGGACATTGGAGGAACGAATGTCCTAAACTGAAGAATAAGCAGAAGAAGGAGGAAGCCTCAGTCGCTGGTATTGTTGAAACTCAGACAGTCTCGATCGTTCTTACATCCGTCATGGAGTCCTTGGTAGCATCTACTTCACAATGGGTGATGGATTCCGGTTGCACTTTTCATATTTGTCCGCATCGGGAGTGGTTCGTCGCATTTGCTGAATCCAATGGCGGCGTAGTTCTTATGGGTAATAATGCTGCCTGTAAGATTCTTGGTGTGAGAGATGTACGTATACGGATGTGGGATGGTGTTGTGCGAACATTGAAAGATGTTCGATATGTTCCAGCTGTGAGGTGAAATCTTATTTCTTCGGGTTCTCTTGATCGTGAAGGATATTCCTATCATTCTCAAGATAGGGACATGGAGTTTAAGAGAACCCCTTGGTGACTATGAAAGCTCGACTTCGCGCTGGATCGTACTATTTGATCGGCGTGATGCAAGATGGAGTTGCAGCTTTTGCAAATTCATTCTCCGTCCGTGATGATGAGGCTAGTTTTGAAATGAAGCTGTGGCATATGCGGTTTGGGCATATGGTCAATCGGGGGATGGATGTTCTGAGTTCAGCAGGCATGCTTGGAGGATTGAAGACACAGAACCTCGGGTTCTGCGAGGGCTGTGTTCTTGGCAAGCAGAAGAGAGTGTCGTTTAGAGGTGGGATGCACAGAACGATAAGAACACTCGACTACATTCGCTCATATTTCTGGGGGTCATCTCCGCATGCTTCAATGGAAGGTAAAAAATAAAAAATATTTTTTTACCTTCATCGATGATTACTCTCGTTATGTCTGGATATGTTTCTTGAAAGAGAAATATGAGGTATTCGAGACATTCAAGTAGTGGTTGAAGTTGATTGAGATGCAAACCGACAGGCAAATCAATAGATTTCGAACCGACAACGGGATGGAATTTATAAGCAAGCAGTTTATGGAGTTCTACAAGGACAAAGGCATTGTGAGGCATCGCACTGTCACTTACGCACCTCAACAGAATGGGGTAGCAAAGCGCATGAACCGGTCACTCATGGGACGGGCTCGGTGCATGATGATTGGAGCCGGGCTGAAGGAGATGTTTTGGATTGAAACAGTTATGACGGCCTGTTATCTGGTAAACAGGTCACCTTCCTCAGCGTTATCTATGAAGACACCTTATAAGGCTTTGTCTGATAAGCCCGTTGATTATTCCAATCTTCGTATTTTCTGTTGTCCTGCATACTATCATGTTAGCGAAGGAAAGTTGCAACCTAGGGCCAAGAAGGCCATCTTTCTTGGACATCAACCAGGTGTGAAGGGATACAGATTGTACTCCACTGATCCATCATCACTTGGGATCATCATCAGCAGAGATGTCACATTTGACTAGGATTCAATGTTAGCCAAAAAAGTTGAGCAACAAGGGAGCATTCAGCAGCAGGTGGAGCAGACACGACCAATCGAGAGATCGACGTTTGAGGTGGAGCATCAAGATGGGGAATCCTCAGATCCCAGCATTCTCACTGATGTTTTATAGCCAGTTCAATAAGCAGAAGATCCAGGAGTGGAACCACTAGTATCACATCCAATCCAGATGGGGCCCACTCTACGGTAGTACCAACTTAGCCGTGATAGGGAACGACGTGAGATTAGACCCCCAGTTTGATATGGCTACTCAGATTTGATGGCATATGCACATATTGAGAATGTTGCTAGTTCGAAATGTGCCCGGTGGATTGCAGCTATGGAAGAGGAATTAGAGTCTCTTCACAAAAATGACACTTGGACTCTAGTTCACTTGCCGAAGGAAAAGTGCACCGTAGGGTACAAATAGGTGTTCAAAAAGAAGGAAGCAGACGATGGTGACGATGTGAGATTCAAGGACAGATTGGTGGCTAAGGGTTTCACTCAGAAGAAAGGTATTGACTATACTGAAGTTTTTTCTCCTGTAGTCCAACATACTTCCATTCGAGTTCTTCTAACTTTGGTTGCTAACTTCGATCTTGAACTTGAGCAAATGTATGTGAAGACGACATTCTTACATGGTGAGCTAGAAGAGAAGATCTATGTGCGTCAGTCAGAGGATTTTTCATTATCAGGAATGGAAGACAGAGCAAATTATCGTACGGATTGAAATAATCGTCCTGACAATGGTATCACAGGTTTGACACCTTTATGGCAAGCATTGGATACACACGAAACCCGTACGATCAGTGTGTGTATCATCAGCACCAACCTGATGGGAGTCAAGTATATCTTTTGCTCTATGTAGATGATATGTTGATCGCTGGTAGAGGCAAGGGGACTATTGACAGGTTGAAGACGCAACTCAGTAGTGAGTTCGATATGAAGGATCTTGTCCCAGCAAAGAAGATTTTGGGCATGAAGATCGAACGGGATAGGAAGCATGCAGTCTTAACCTTGAGCCAGAAGAAGTACATTGAGAAGGTTCTAAACCGATTTGACATGAAAGATGCCAAACCCATTTCTACTCCCTTAATAGCGCACTTCAAGCTATCCTTGAAGCTCTCACCGAAGACTGAGGATGAGGTGGGGAGTATGGTCTCAGTGCAGTTGGATCCCTGATGTACGCTATGGTATGCACTCGACTCGATTTGTCACAGGTTGTGTCAGTAGTCAGTCGTTATATGGGCAGACCTAGTAAAAGTCACTGACAGGCTGTGAAGTGCATCCTTAGGTATCTCAAGGGTTCATCGGGATTGAGCCTCGTTTACGATGCAAGGCGAGGTAAGGGTTCTCAGATTCAGAATATGCTGGAGATCTGGATCGTCGGAGGTCACTTACAGGGTATGTATTCACTTTCTGTGATGGGCCAGTTTCTTGGAAGGCAATTTTACAGGATACTGTAGCTTTGAGCATTACAGAGACAGAGTTCATACTTGTTGCATCAGCTATGAAGGGGGCGATTTGGTTGACGAATTTGACTTCTGACTTAGGTCTGAAGCAAGATAATACAGTGGTTCACTGTGACAGTTCATGAGCCTTTCATTTGACCCGTGACCAGATGCATCATGAGAGGACTAAGCACATTGATATCCGATATTACTTTGTACGGGACATTAAAGATGTCAAGATGATCAAGATTGCTACTGCAGAAAATCCAGCAGATAGGTTGACGAAAACTGTCCCTATTTCGAAGTTTTGTCATTGCCTAAAGCTTTTAGGAGTGGAGGGCAGATAGGCTCGTTTGAATCCTAGGTGGAGGTTGCTCGACGATAATGAAGATGATTTGAGTCAAGGTGGAGATTTGTTGATGATGCCTTAAATCCGTGTTCTTTATTCCCGCGTGATCCATTCTCCGCGTTTCCTTCCGCGGTGTCCATAGCCCTCTCCGTGTGGTGTTGCGCATTGTCCATGTTTCGTTCACGTGTTCTTTGTGTATAAGGAGAGTAAGAAGAGGAAGAAGATGGAGTGGCGCAGAAAGTGGATTTCAGAGAGAAGTGGCAGAGAGGAGAGCACGAGAAGAAAGGGGATAAGGAGAAATCCACATATACACATAAAAATACATTGAGGGTTTAAGAGATTTGTTTTAGAGATTATTATCTATATCTCTTATCATGAGATTCTCAATATTTTAGGTGTACCTCCTTTTGTATTGGGTTAGTGAATTTTTCGTCGTCGACGACCGCCCGTGGTTTTTTACCGCAAGGATTTTCACGTAAAATTTTTTATCTCATTTATTTTAGGCAATCGTTATTATTTATGTTTAGAATTAATAGAGCCGTTCGTAATATTTTTTTTTCTTTTTTTTTCTTGATAAAAATAGACAAAAGGGGAAAGAGATGCACTTTAATCTTTTCATATCCTTGTGCTTCTTTTCATTTTACGGCGAAAAAAGAAAAAGAAAAGGATAAATAAAGCTGTTTCGTTTGTGCTTTGAGGTGCTTTTGTACACTTGTCTCCGTGCATAGTAAATTTGGGAGCCGGATCCCCGACTGTAGAATTTTGTCCAGTATTTGCTATAGGCGTTTTTAAATCGTTGGATGAAATCAACGGCGGAAACCAAATGTAGTGGAAACACAATATGGCGACCATAGCAAATGGAAAAACACAGCAGGAAAGAAAAGAAAACAATCGATTAAAAAATAAATCTAATCGTTGTTTCATCTTTCTGCGATAAGTTTTAAACGAGTTCTTATATCCTTATCAAGTTATTACAATTTATATATTCTATCCGTTATAATTTATATATAATCGTTTGACTCTACAATAACATAATTAGTTCATTCATCCGTTTAATAACATACAATAAAAAGAAAAAAAAAATACATTGATTGTACGATAAAAAAATATGAAAATGGTTTAACTCATACTATATATTAATGATAAGATAAGATGAGATATTATTATCTTATTTGTCAAATATTTATAAAATGATATATTATGAAATTTTTTTAAATCTTTATCCTCTTTGTTAAAGTTCAATCTTTCAATTAAAATATATTGAAAAACGAATAAATCTTTGTGAATTAATTTGTTTTTTTTAATTGGATTATAATTTATATATATTTTTTAATTGATCAATCTTTAATCTCAACCATCAGATGAAAAATTGAACCGTTAAATTCAAAAGATCTAAATTGAAAACAAAGTCACGCCGATTGACTTAATATATAGTATAGATTTCTTTGTTCATTCGTCTCTTTATTCTTTAAATAATGTTTGTTCAAGTTTTCTTAAGATTTGGTTAGATATTTTGTCTAAGAAATTAATATTTTAGTTTATTATTATATGTCGCTCAATTAAGTAAAGTAAAATTATCAACAGATATTTTTTTGAAACTTATTTATCAAAAGATCATCCATAAGTTTTTTAATTATCATTTGGTTATTTTCTTTTTTAAAACAAAACAATAATCGAATCATTCCTTTTTTAATCATCCTTAAAGATTTGATTTGACGACTGATGGATAAAAAACACTATCATCGGTAGTTTTCTTTAAGTTTTTTGTTGCTCGTGTCGATTTCTATATTTTTAATATTTAATTTGTTTTATATGAAGAATTTATGTACATGCACAAAAGCACCAAACATCTAACCGAATCTTAAGAAAACTTGAACAAACATTATTAAAAAATAAAGAAACGAATGAACAAAGAAATTTAAAACTTATCTCACGAAGATGAAACAACAATTAGATTTATTTTTTTTTATCGTTGGTCTTTTTTTTTTTTTTTTTTTTTTTGGTGTGTTTTTCCATTTGCTGTGGTCCCCATATTTTGTTTCCACTGAATTTGCTTTTCGCCGTTGATTTCAGCCAACGGTTCAAAAACACCTACAGCACATTTACTGCACAAAATTCTACACCCGGGGATTTTGCTCCATGAATTTGAGCTTATCAAGTTTCATCTTTTAGACCAGTTTCAATTGGGAGCAGGATTTTCTGTTGTTAAGTTTTGGATAATATGAAATTATAATCATAAAAAAAAAGTAAAAATAAATAAAACTTAAATTTTTTTTTTGGAAAGAATTCATGATGCAATCTGCACCTTTCAATGGGAAAATAACACAATCGCCGACGACACGGGATCCGCCTCCTTTCAATTTAATCCGTCATACTTCAACTAGTCTATATGTATTATGCCATTCAACATCATTTGCGAAACTAATCTTACTTTCTTTGTTTTTTGAAAAATACAACATTTAACTTGGAACAAAAATTCATGTGTATATTAAATTTTATTCGAGAAATAATTTATTTATCCTTTTGATTTTATGAGATATAGAAATAAAAAAAATTAATGAAATGAATTGAGATGATATAAAATAAAAAATAAAAACGTTTTGATAATTTTATTAAAAATAAATTCAATTATAAAAACGTCACATCTTTCAAATGAATAAAGTTTATATCTTTTGCAGGAGGAAGTATTAGTGTAGATCAAGGACTAAATATAGCTAGCTAGGAGAGGAAGCAGCAGGGCGAAGCAGGTCATTTTTATCTTCTTGCTTTAGGAACTTTCATTGTCCCTGTTCACTTTTCCATAGAGTTTGAGTATCCCAGCAGACTCTTGCAAGAGAGCGGTTGCGTGAGAATCATACTTATCCAACTACTGTGGGCTTTTCCACATATGCAATTTATGGTACATGTTACATCCACAGGCAGATGCGTGTTTTACATGTTTCAGATCGGTCGGGTGAGTCGAGTTGATCATGACGAGAAGACACGGCTCCTACAAGGTTAGGAGGGGTAACTACAGAAATGAACTATTCACGTATATGAACATACATGTCTGGCTATATATATACCTACCCAAATCACTAATCTCTCAAGGATGGCAAAAAGGGCTGACCTCCTTCTCCAAGCATTAGATTCATCTGTAACCATCAAAGAAAATCAGGAATTGCTCCAGTCATCATCTTCATCTTCATCCTCGCTTCCTACAACCTAGCATGCGAATTGTAGTGCATCCCCTTCAAGAGTTAAATAGAAGCATGTAAACCACCAATGAAACATAAAGGAGATGAAGATGTGCAAGTACCTGCCGGATTGCATTTGCCTTCTCTATAATAGCAGTAACTGCTACATTGGTTTTGACACCGGTCGTTATATTTGGTTTAAAAGTTTCTGTCTGTCTAAGATTCAGCGACTGTGATTTGCAGACATGGAAATTAAGTCAGTGCTGTGAACATAACCAGAGTGAAGTATTTTGCAGCATCTTTAGGGAGAGCATACCCAAGAAATGCACTAGACTATTACCAATTAAATGTCAGTCATCAACTTCATCTCAGAGTGCAAGTATAAAGCTGCCAGAATATGAATATCTCTAATTTACGAAATTACGATCATCACATCCAATCATGTCACGACAAAAAATGCAGTTACTAGTATTTTACAGTTAAGTTCTAACCACAACTTTCTGATATATGAAAATCATAAATTTGTCTACTGGTATGAAATCAAGGGAGCATGAAATAACAGGTTGTGCTTCCTCATAGATGAGCCAGGTTAAGCACAATCATTTCCAGGAAAAAACTAAGGTAATTGGACAGAATATACGGTGTCACAGCATGATACGCTTGAACCAGAAGAAAGAAGGATCACTTACTTTAGTTCGGATTTGATGCAGAAAGTCTTCATTGTCGTCCTCTTTCTTCCCCTTATCATACCACCTACTTTCTTTAAGCCCATTAGATTTTTGCTCAGCCAGTTGCTGCATTGAAAGCGAAAATATCAACATTGATCTGCATGAAGAACTGAAGCTATAGCATAGTGATACCAGACGAGCCTCAAAAAAGGAAGAAATGCAAACTATGATGAGTTACTTTAATTTCCATTGCCATGGTAGGTCTCTCTTCAATTCTACCAACGACGTTGGCAGGAGTGTGATTATGCTGCAAGGAAATAGCTCTCTCAGACTGCTCTGGAGTAGACAACTCAAAAGTACCATCAGATGCCAAGCTATGGCCCTCTGCCGCTTCATATGACTCTAGTTTTGAAATTCGCCATTGCATTGGCGGAAGAGGTGGGGGCTGAGATGGCTCCCGAGGAAAGAAAGACTCTGTCAACTGATGTGAATATGTTGTCGCTTCTTCATGAGGAAACTGAACCGTGGTATTCAGAGCTGGAAGAAAACCAGACTGACGTTGAAGTTCCTCCATCCTGGCAACCCTTTCTCCTGTTCCATTATCCAGTATGCTTTTCAACACTGTTTCCTCATGATAAAAGGATCCTGAGATGCACTCTATTGGTGACATTCTGAAGGAGTCATCATCTAGCATGTGTTCCTTGCCTCCTGAACATCCGGAGTTCCATACGTCAGAATCCGAGTCTGAAAAACGACTCAGATGATCCTGTGACCTGCAAGAGTATGACCTGCCAAATGTGTCGTCATCTGAGTCTGAGCTGATGCCCTGCTGCAAGTCATTGAGCCCCGGGACCAGTTGGAATGAAGGGAATGCATCAATATTGCCTTCATGGTAGTCAATGCCATCTGGATACCTAAGCTTCAGCTGGCTGGTTCCAAAACCACTGATTGGATGGAAAGATATTTTCATATGTTCAAGGGGAGGGGACGGTGGTGGAGAGTTCATCAGAGAGCCCGAGTGTTCTTCCTTATTCGTCTCAACAGAGGGATGATGCTGAGAAAAACACCGTTGGCTTTCAATGACACTAGAACTCACAGAACGTTCAATTTTTGGCTTTCCTCCACAGTTTACAGATCCACTTCCTCGAAGACCATTCATCATGAAATCACGGCCTAGCCTTGATAAAAACTGTGATTGCTCTGCATGCCCATGATTGCCTCCGGTCATTGCACTCTTAAAATCAGCTGTTGATGGTTGTTCCGCTTGAGGTAGCATTGAAGCAGAATTACTTGCCCATATATCCTCAGAGTTACAGAACTTGTTAACTGGATCATGGGAATCACCAATCTTCACCAGCCTCCTGTCTAATTCTGACTCAGAAAATTGAGGAGTCATGGAAATAACATGTTGCTCATGATTCGACAGAGCAACTATATCATTATTACCTTTTACTGAACCACATGTCTCTCCATTTCGCACACCAAGGTCAGGAGGTTTTGATGGTGCAAGCCCCAAGAGGTTCCCATTTGTCCAGAACATTACAGAACCAACATTAGAAGCTTGACCAGGAAGCTCTTGCACGGTGGAATTTAGTACCAATTGATCAGTGGTTGTTCCACTGGAACCATTAGACGCAGATTCACACGCTAAAAACTTCTGTCCTAAACCATCAGCATCATTAGCATGAGCAAAGTTATGAATATCTGGTGAATTCAGGAGAGATGATGATTCGCCATTTTCTTTCGAATGCTCATCAGTTGAGCACAGCGCAGAGACTGAACCGCCAGGTATGTCGGATGTTTCTTTCTCCCGCAAATTGCATGATGACTCAGCAAATAGCCGGGAGTCAGGGAATATAACTAAGGAAGCATTTGAATCATCCAAGTTGCTCAATAATCCATCTCCCATGTGATTGGGAGCAATCAAAGGAGACTGATGTTCCATTTTACCCAGCCCAACAAGCTCTATCCGCTGCTCACTGGTTGCTGGAGCATTTGAGTCCACTTCGGTTTCTCTTTTCTTTTGAAATTCAAACTCATTTTCGGATGCTGATTCAAGTGTATTAGGTGCATCCTCATATCTTTCAGTTTCACTTTCAAATTCATCATATTCATTTCCACAACTAATCAAATTTGAAGCATCTTCGCCGGAGGTATCTTCCTGATTGATATTCGTCCCATGAACCATCTCAGAAGTAAACCCTTGAGCTTCACAGTTTGTGAC